>JAODAL010039731.1:0-37685 GCA_025379985.1 Phyllomedusa bahiana
ACATTGCTTTTGTTTCTTTTTCAAAACCCAGCCCCTTGGTCTGCATTAGGGCCCAAAGCGCTTTGGGGATTGTCATCCATTGTGAGTACAAAGGTTCATTGTGGGGTCAACGTGAGGACACCTTTTGTGATGTCAAAAGATGCTTCATCGTGAGGTCACCGCTGAGGCCCATAAATTTGTGATGTCCCAAGGGGTTTCATTGTAAGGTTACCGCTGAGTCATCCTTTGTGATGTCACAAAGGTTTCATTGTGAGGTCCCCGGGCTGTGGTCACCCTTTGTGATGCCCACAAGGTTGATTTTGAGGTCACCGATGGGGAAAAATCCTTTGGGTGATGTCACAAGGGGTTTCTTTTGTGAGGCCCACCCTGGGGCCCATCCATTGTAAATGTAACAAAAAGGCTTAAATTGTGAGGTTAACGCTGAGGTAAACCATTGTGATGTCCCAAGCTCTTCATTGTGGGGTCCCCGGGGTGGGGTTTCCATTCTTTGTGAATTCAAAAAAAGACCCTTCATTGTGAGGTCACCCGCTGAGGTTTTCCATTGTATTCACAAGAGCCTTCATTGTGGGGTCACCCTGAGATCACCCCATTGTGATGTCAGAAGGGTTTTTTTGTGAGGTCACAGCGGAAGTAACAAAGGGTTGATTTTAGAAGAGATTTAAATTGTGAGGCCCACCACTGGGGTTCACCCAAATTGGATGTAAACAAGGGGCTTATTTTTGATTTCCCCGTGTGGTCACCCAAATTTAAGTCACAAAGGCTTGATTTTAGGTCACCGCTGAGGTCATCCTTTTTGAGTCAAAAAGGCTTCATTGTGGGGTCAACGCTGAGAACTCTTTTTGGATGTCACAAGATGCTTAAATTGAAGGTCACCACAGGGATGTATTTAAAGTCAAAAGGGTGTTTCATTGGGGAGGTCACCATGATTCATCCATTGTGATCCCACAAGCTGTTTCATGGGGGGTCCCGCTGAGATCATCCATTGTGTATTTCACAAAGGTTTTTCTTTGTGGGGTCACCGCGGGGTTCTCCTTGGGTGTTTGTCAGAAGGGGTTTTTCATTGGGGGGTCACCGCTGAATCATCCATTTTGATGCCCCAAGAGGCTTCATTGTGAGGTCAACCCCTGAGGCCCACCCTATTGGATGTCACAAGCGCTTCTTTGTGAGGTCACCGCGGGGGCCCCATCCATTGGATGTCCCAAGAAGCATCATTGTAAAGTCAACCCCGGCTGAAAGGGTCTTTTCCCCTTTTTGTGGTCACAAGGGGCTTCATTGTGGTAAAGCTGAGGCATCCATTGTAAATGTCACAAGGGCTTCCATTGGGGGCCCCAAGTTTGGGGTTCATCCATTGTGAGTCAAAGGGGTTTCTTTGTGGGGGCCAGCTGATTAACCCATTGTTTTCCCAAAAAAGGCTTCTTTGGGAGGCCCCACTGAGGAACCCATTGTGATTCCCCCAAGGGGCTATTTGGGGTTCACCCTGGGTTTAAACCATTGTGATGTACAAGAGGCTTAATTTGGGGTTTCACCGCTGGGAAATCCATTGGGGTGTCCCCAAGGCTTCTTTGTAAAGGTCACCGCTGGGGAAATCCATTGTGATGTCACAAACCGGGGCCCTTTCATTTTTTTAAAAAATTTCCACCCCCCCTAAATAATCCATTGTGATTTTCACAAGAGGCTTCTTTGTGAGGTCCCCCGCTTTTTTCTTTAAATGTGTTCACAAGATTTTCCCTTTTGGAGGTCACCCTGAGGCCATCCTTTGTGAGGGTCAAAATGATTCATTTTGGGGTCACCCAAAATCACCATTTTGATGTCACAAGTGTTTCATTGGAGGTCACCCGGGGCCATCCTTTGTAAAGCCCAAAGGGTTTCATTGTGGGGTTCACCCTGAGGTCACCCTTTTGATGTCACAAGCTGTTTCATTTGAGGTCCCGCGAGGTCACCCCATTGTAGTCAAAAAGGCTTAAATTTTTGGGCCCCCCGCTGGGCCCACCCCATTGTGAGTCACAAGGGCTTCATTTGGGGTTACCGCTGAGGTCATCCATTGGGAGTCACAAGGGGCCCTTAAATTTGGGTCACCCCCTGGGGTCATCCTTTTGTGTGCCCAAAAAGGGGCCCTTCTTTTTGTGGGGTTTTACCGCTGAGGTAAACCATTGTGTGTCAAAAAGGGCTCATTTGAGGTAAACCCGCTGGGGTCATCCTTTGTGATGCACAAGAGGTTTTCATTTGGGTTAAAGCTGGGGCCCTCCTTTTGGTGTCACAAGGGCTTCATTTGAGGTAAACCGCTGATTTCATCCATTGTGATGGCCCCCCCCCACCCCCCCCCCCCCCCCCCCCCCCCCCCCCCCCCCCCCCAGGAAAAGAGGCTTCATTGTGGGGGTTCACACGGGGTAATCTATTGTGATGCCCACAAGGGTTTTCATTGTGGGGTCCCACTGAGTCATCCATTGTGATTCACAAGGGGTTTGATTAGGGTTTCCCCGCTGTGGTCACCCCATTGTGATTTGACAAGGGGGCTTCATTGTGAGGTCCCGCTGGGGAAAACCATTGTGATGTCACAACCGGCTTCTTTGGGTAAAGTCCCCGCTGAGATAATCCATTGTAAAGTCAAAAAGGGCTTCATTGTGAGGTCACCGCGATTTCATTAAACTTTTGCTATCAAAAATGTTTTCATTTCGAGTCACCGCTGAGGTCATCCATTGTGTGCCCCACAAGGGGGCTTCATTTGAGGTCACCGCGGAGATCACCCAATTGGATGTCACAAGTTTCTTCATTGAGAGGTCACCACTGAGGCCATCCTTTGTGATGTCAAAAGGGGCTTTTTTTTGGGAAGGTCACCACGGGAGGTCACCATTGTGAGGGTCACAAGCTTTTTTCATTGTGGGGGTCACCGCTGAGGTCACCCCATTGTGATACAAAAGGGAGGCTTCATTGTAGGTCACCCCCCCCTGAGGTCATCCATTGTATGTCACAAGCTGTTTCATTATGGGGCCCACCGTGAGGCCCATCCATTGGACTCCAAGAGGCATCATTTCGGTAACCCGCTGAGGTCACCCATTGTGCTGTCACAAGGGGCTTTTTTGGAGGTTCCCCCGGCTGAGGTATCCATTGTGATGTCACAAAGGCTTAAAAAAATGGGGTAAAACCCCGCTGAGGCCCATCCTTTTGTGATTCACAAGGGGTTTTTCATTGTGGGGTCACCCCCCTGTGGTCATACATTGTGATGCCCACAAAGGGTTTTATTTTGAGGTAAAACCCGCTGGGGGAAAACCCAAATTGTAGCCCACAAGATTTTTTCTTTGTGAGGCCCAACGCGAGGTCATCCATTGTGATGTCACAAGAGGCTTGATTTTAAAGGTAAATCGCTGAGGACATCAATTGTGATGTCACAAGAGTTTCCCATTGTGAGGTAAACCGCTGGGGTCACCCATTTGATGTCACAAGCTGCTTCATTGTGAGGCCCACCGCTGATGTCATCCTTTGTGATGTCAAAAAGGCCCTTCATTGTGAGGTGACGCTGGGGTCATCCATTGTGATGCCCACAAAGAGGTTCTTTTGTGGGGTCCCCGCTGAGATCATCCATTGGTGTTTGCCCCAAAGAGGTTTTCCATTGTGAGGTCCCCCCGTTTGTGGTCACCATTGGATTCACAAGGGGCCCTTGTTTTGGGGTCCCCCCACTGAGGGCCTCCTTGTGTTTGCACAAAGGCTTCTTTGGGGAGGTAAACGCTGGGGTTCTTTCCCTTTTGTGATGTCAAAAGAGTTGATTTTGAGGCACCGCTGGGGACATCTATTGTGATGTCACAAGGGGCCTTAAATTTTTGGGGGTCCACCGCTGGGGGATCCCCAGGGGTGATTTTCACAAGAGGCTTCATTGTGGGGTCACCCGGAGATCATCCATTGTGAGTCACAAATCTTCTTTGGGAGGGGTCACCACTGAGGGCACCTTTGGGAATGTCACAAGGTGTTTCATTGTGAGGTCACCACGGAGGCACCCAAATTGTGTGTCAAAGCTTTTTTCATTTTTAGGCCCACCGCTGATATCCCTTGGGTTTCACAAAGGCTTTTTTTTGGGGAGGTCCCCCAAACTGGGGTCATCCATTTAAAAGTCACAAGATTTTAAATTGGGAAGGTCCCCCCTGAGGCCCTTTCCATTGTGTTTCCCAACAAGGGGCCTTCATTGTGGGTCAACCCCTGGGGACAATCAAATTGTGATGTCAAAAGCTGCTTAAACGGGGGTCCCGCTGAGGCTTTCCATTGGGGATTCCAGAAAAATGGGCCCTTTAAGATCCCCAAAAAGCATTTAGAGGAAAAATGGCTTGTGGGAGCCTATAGGAAAAAACACTCATAAAAAATTATCAGAGTTGTAAATTTTAAAAAAAGGGGAATTTATTCAAACATAACGCTTTCGGGAGAACACTCCATTTTCATCAATGCTTAATTTTAAAGGGAAAAACACGTTTTTTAATACACATCCCGATTGAGAAAAAGGCTACAAGGGGCCCAACTTTAAAACAAAATTTGTTCCTTCATAAAAATACTTGGTTTTTTTCCAAACAAAAAAAATATATCAATTTTTTACCTAAAAAAAACGCTTAATTATATAAAAAATGATAATAATTGCATATAACAAAAAAAAAATTGACCACAAATTTAATTTTCTTTTATTGATAATAAAAAAAAAATTTCAAAAAAGTATTTTTAAAAATTTGGAAAAACTTTTTTTTAAAATGTTTCCACAAAGTAGCCCCCAATTTTCAATCGGGATTTTGAAAAAAAAGACGGGCCCTTTTCCCCTTTAACATTTTAAACAACTGATGAATTGGGGTGTTCCCACGAAACGCGTTATGCTTTTTAAAAAATTTCCCCCTTTTTTTTAAACTTCACACTCTGATAATTTTTAAATGAGTGGGTTTTTTTCCCATAACGCTCCAAAAAGCCTTTTTCCTCCCAAATACCCTTTTTGGGGATCAAAAAACTATTCTCTGGAACCCCACTTCCTTTTGGGGCCTCGTGGGGGTTCATCCCGGGGGGAAAACGGGACCCCCTCCCCCACCGCCACCGTTTTTAAATAACACTAAGCTCGATTTTTGTGTGGTTAACCCATCAAGTACAGCAAAACCCCGGAGCACGAAACTTTTATGGTAAAACGGGTTATTATTTTAAAAAGGGAAAAAAGTTTCGCTTTTTCTCCTATAGCCTTTTTTTTTCCCACCCGATCGGTTTTTTAAAAGGGGAAAAGGGGGAGAAATTTTTTATGCCCTCCAAATTTTTGGGTGTCACAAGAGGCTTTTATTGTGAGGGCACCGCTGTGGGCAACCATTGGGGATGTAACAAGAGGCTTGATTTTTAGGTCACTGTAGGGCCCCTCCATTGTGATGTCACAAGAGGCTTCCCTTGTGAGGTCCCCCCGCTTAGGTCATCCATTGTATGCACAAGCTGCTTTATTGTGAGGGCACCCCCTGAGGGCATTCAAATTTTGCCCCCAAAAGGCTTCAAAGGGAGGTCATCGCTGAGGTTTTTTTTTTTGTGATGTCCCCCCCCCAAAAGGCTTCGTTGTTAGGGCACAGCTGAATAATCTATTGTGATTCAGAAGAGATTCCTTGTGAGGTCACCACTGAGGGCATCCATTGTGATGTCACAAGAGGCTTGATTAAAGAGTTCCCGCTGTGGTCCCCCCCATTTTGATGCACAAGAGGTTTTATTTTGAGGTCAACCTGAGGTCTTTCCCTTGGAAAGTCCCCAAGAGGGTTCATTTTTAGGGGCCAAAATTTAGAACAAACTATTTTGATTCACAAATGCTTCATTGAGAGGTCACCACTGAGGGGAACCATTGTGGGTGTCACAGGTGCTTTATTGTGAGGTCACCACTAGGTCATCCATGTGATGTTTCCCCAAACGGGTTTTATTTTTGAGGGCACCGCTGAGATCATCCATTGGGGGATGTCAAAAGAGGCTTCCCTTGTAAAAAGGGCACCCTGGGTCATCCATTTTGAAGTCAGAAGGTTTCTTGTGAGGCACCGCTGAGGGCATCCATTTTTAGTCACAAAGAGGCCCTTTATTTTTGAGGTCCAAAGCTGAAAGGGCATCTATTTTGAGGGCAAAAACTGCTTTTATTGGAGGGCACCGCTGAGGTTTTATCCATTGTGATTCACAAAGGCCCTCAAATTTTGAGGGACCCCCTGAGGCATCCATTGTGCTGTCACAAGAGGGTTCATTGTGAGGTCAACGCTGGGACATCCATTGTGATGTCACAAAACTGTTTCATTGTGAGGTCACCCCTGAGGGTTTATCCATTGTGAAAGTCAGAAAGGCCCCATTGTGAGGTCACAGCTAGGGAATCAATTTTTATGTCACAAGAAACTTCATTGTGAGGTCACCACTGAGGTCATCCAAATTTTGGGTGTCACAAGAGGCTTTATTTGAGTTTCCAACCGCTTTTGGGTCATCCATTTTTGATTTTACAAGAGGGTTTATTTTTTAGGTCACCGCTGAGGTCATCCATTGTGAGTCATAAGAGGGTTCCCTTGTGAGGGCAACCCCTGAGGTCTCCATTGTGATGTGACAAGAGGGTTTATTGTGAGGTTTACCGCTGAAAGGGAAAACCCTTTTGAGTCACAACCCGGGTTT
Source organism: Phyllomedusa bahiana (assembly GCA_025379985.1). Lineage (NCBI taxonomy): Eukaryota > Metazoa > Chordata > Amphibia > Anura > Hylidae > Phyllomedusa > Phyllomedusa bahiana. The sequence continues at coordinate 6,625 of JAODAL010039731.1, forward strand.
CATTGTGAAAATCACCGCTGAGATAAACCAATTTTGATGTCAAAAAAGGGCTTTCATTTTGGGGGTCACCGCAGATTTCATTCATTGTGTATCACAAGAAAGCTTTATTTTGAGGGCACCGCGAGGTCATCCATTGTGATGTCCAAAGGCTTTATTGTTTAAGGGCACCGCGGAAAATCATCCCTTGTATGTCCCCAAGATGCTTTATTGGGGAGGTTTACCCCTGAGGGCCCTCCATTGTTTATGTCACAAAGTGCTTCATTTTTTTTAGGGGCCCACTTTAGGCATCCATTGTGATTCACAAGCTGTTTCATTTTGAGGGCACCGGGTGAGGTCACCATTGTGATGTCAGAAGAGGGTTCCCCTTTTTAGGGCACCACTGAGGCACCCCTTGTGATGTCACAAGCTGCTTCATTATGAGGTCACCGCTGAGGGGCATCCATTGTGAACGTCCAAAAAGAGGCCTCCCTTGTCCCGGGCACCGTGAGGTCATCCATTGTGCTGTCACAAGAGGCTTCATTTTGGGGGTTACCGCTGAGGTCAAACCATTGTGGGGGGGCCCCAAGAAGGGGTTTATTATAGGCAAACCCCTGAGGTCCCTCCATTGTTTTTCACAAGAGGCTTCATTGTGAGGGCAAAGCTGTGGTCACCATTGTGGTTCACAAAGGCCCTTTAATTTTTAGGTCACCGCTGAGGGGATCCATTTGATGTCCCCAAGAAAGGGTTTAAATTTAGAGGTCCCGCGAGGCATCCATTGTGAAATCCCCCAAGAGGCTTTATTTTTTAGGGCACCGCTGAGGACATCATTGTGATGTCACAAAGGCTTCATTGTGAGGTCACCCCGGGGTCATCCCTTGGATGTCACAAGCTGCTCATTGTGAGGTCACCGCTGTTCATCCCTTGTGATGCCCCAAGAGGCTTTTATTGGGGTACCGCTGAGGTCATCCCCTTGTGATGTCACAAAAGGCTTTAAATTTTGAGGTCACCGCCCGAATCTTTTCCCTTGTGATGTCACAAGGGGGGCTTCATTGTGTGGCCACCCCCGAGGTCATCCATTTTATGTCACAAGAGGGTTCATTGGGAGGTCACCATTGAGGTCATCCATGGGGGATGTCACATGGGCTTGAAACGAAGTAAACCCCTGTGGGGCATCCATTTTTGCTGTTTACAAAAAGGTTTTATTTTGAGGTCACCCCCTGAATTCATCCATTTGAATTCACAAAGGGTTTATTATGGGTCAACCCCCTGAGGTCCCTCCCTTGTGGGTTCACAAGAGGCTTCATTGGGGAGTCACCGCTGTGGGCATCCCCTTTTTGATGTCACAAGAGGCTTTAAATTTTGAGGCACCGCGAGGGCATCCATTGTGAGTCACAAGAGGGGTTTAGGTGAGGTTTAACCCCTGAGGTCATCCATTTTTGTGTTTACAAGAGGTTTTTTTTGGGCACCGCTGAGGACATCTATTGTGATTTCACAAGAGGTTCATTGGAGGTCACCGCTGGGCATCCATGTTGAAGGGCACAAGAGGCTTTAAATTTTGGGGGGTCACCGGGAAAACATCCCATTGTTTTCAAAAAGATGCTTCATTTAGAGGGCAAACCCCCTGAGGCACCCCTTGTGATGTCACCAAAAGGGCCCTTTAATTTTTGAGGTCACCAAGAGGTCATCCATTGTGAAAGTCACAAAACTGTTTTTATTGTGAGGTCACCGCTGAGATCATCCATTGGGTTTTAGATTCTATGCGCTTTTTCCCCGGGGGGTGGGCCCCGACCAGCCGCTGTAGCCCGAAAATAAAGAAGACGCCGATCGGGGCCCCGGGTAAACAGAAACAATTTAGGGATGTAAGAAAAAGTCTCACCCTTTTTTTGGGTTTACAAAATCCCGGGAAAAGCACGTTTTTTTTTGCGTTTTGTCTCCTATGAGCGAGACTGTAAAGCCGCGGCAGCTCCGGTCCCGCGTCCCGCCTTCGGTCCACGAGGACGCCGAGGGTTATGATAAGGAACGATGTAGAATACAGCTTAAACCCGTTGGGTTCATTCAGATACTACAATAAGGGAGCGATGAGGACTAGAGCGCTCTTGCTTATAATAAGCGTTTGAATGGGATCGCAAGAAAATAGATTTTAGCTAGGTTTATTCAAGTTGCATATGACGCGTTTCGCAAGTACAACTTGCTTCTTCAGATATGCTACAGACTGACAGAAAGAATGGCTATTTATACCAACAGCCCCAGATCGAGGTTGAATGGCGTTTCCAGTTCATTCATAAAAGAGAGTCCATTCATAAAACTTACACAATATTACTAAATACTACAACAAGTGTCTGTAGCAAATTACTATGTTCATAGATGTTACAGTGGCATAGGAACATATTTCAATATTACAAAACTGTCCCTTTTGAAAACCAAAAAAATAAAAATATCAAAAAAATTTATTCAATTTTCCATAAAAACCTTTCCCAAAAAAAAAAATTTTTTACAAAAATTTTTTTTCAAATATCTTCAAATAAAAAAAAATGTAAATAAAAAAATAAATAATGCTTAAAATTTTTTTATGATTAAACATGTGAATTATAATCCACAATAAAAGTACTGAATTAAATAGATGTATTTTAAAATAAATTTTCTTTAAAAGAGGACATTATTTTTCATTGGTGTTAAAAGATGGCATCCTGGATTTCATTTAGGCCATGTGGTTTAAGAGTGTTCAATCTGTATATCCAGTATACTTCTCTTTTACTCAACATATCTGCTCTGTTTGGGACTGTGTCAGGAATATAGTCTATTGGTTGTATTGTAAACTCTGGCTCATTAGTATTGTGCACTGTTACTAAATGTCGGGGAAGGCTATATATGAGTCTACCATGACGGATATCATATCTATGGTTGACTAACCTGCGAGACAGTTTAGTGGACGTTTTCCCCACATATTGTATCCCGCATTTGCACGTGATCAAATAAATAACAAAGTCGCTAGAACATGTAAGATTATTCTTCATTTTGAATATTTCTTTTGTAGATGTGGATCTAAAGGTGCTATTTGTAACTATTAGTTGACAACACTTACATATGGGATTATTGCATGCTCTGGAACTCTTTTTTTCACTATTCTCATTTTTATATTCATATCCACTATCGTTTTTGTGTTGTTTCAATTTCGAAGGTGCTAGTATATTTTTTAAAGTGCGGGATCTCCTATAAATAAAGTGCGGTTGTGCAGGAATAGCGTCCTTCAGTCCTGGATCCTTGAGCAATATATTCCAATGTTTTTTCACAATGTCCGTATTCCCTAAAAATTTACTGTTGGGGTATGATAAAAAATTAGCAAAAATTTTTTTGTTTTTCTGTTTGTTACCAATTTCAAGATACTTCTCTTTGTAGGGTCCTGCTTTTTTTCCCACCCCCTCAAGGAGTTTATTTGGGGATTTTTTGTTTTAAAAATTTTTTTTCGAAAAGTGTACCGCCTGAAATTTTTAAAAATTTTCCCCCCTCCGTGAAATTTTTTTTTCGTAATTTTCCGATATTGCCCTAAAAGGGATTTTTTTGGCCCTTTTTTTTTCTGATGTTCGAGTTAAATAAAAAAAAATTTAAATTCGATTTTCCGGTTTTTTTTAAAAAAATTTTGGGAAGCCAGTTTTTTTTTTTTTCCTACTTTAAAAATTTGTAGAAAAGGAAAACTAATTCTTTTGGTGTTTAAAGGTGATGAAAAATTTTAAATTTTCCCCAAATTAAATTATTATTTAAAAAATTAAAAAAATTTTTAAAAAAACTGAGCCCTTTTTCCAAAAAAATTTATGAGGTCACAATAAAACTTTTATAATAAAAAAATCTAAATTAAAAAAAAGGGATTATATGTACTTAATATAAAATGATCCTCGAATGCCCCCAAAAAAAAGGTTTGCCACGATGGGGGCAAACCTGGCCCCCCATCGCTGCCCCCATTTTTTGGGGTGATAGGGGCGGTTTTTTATTAAAAAAAGTTTTTTTTTAAAAATTTAAATTCAACCCTTCCCTTATTTAAAAATATTCAAAAATTTAAATCAAAAAAAAATTGGCTTTTTTTTAATATAGTTTTGGGAACTGCCCCCCCCCTAATCCCAAACCTTTGGCAAATTTTTAAAAATAGAGTGAGTTTAAATCTAAAAAATCCCTTTTAGAAAAATATTCTTTCCTTTTTTTTCCACCCCCAAAACCCAACTATATCTTTTAGTACTAAAACCCTAAAATCCTAAAGGAAGCGGGGTTTTTTTTTCAACCGGGGGGGCTGCAATTGCAGATCTATAAAATGTGAGAGATTTGAAAGAACTGAATTAAACCCAATAAATTGGGACCTGGGGAAAATTTTTCCCAAAGGTTTTTGTAAATTTTGGGCAGGGGGGTTTAAAAAAAAAACCGGAACAAAAGGGTTTTTTTGGTTTACCAGGAAAAATTTTTTCATCTTTAGTGATAACACCCCTCCTCAACAATTTTTTGTAAAAAAACGAAACCCAAAGTGAAAAAGGGAATGGGGGAAACAAGGAGAAAAAAAATTTTAACCAGATTAGATATAACATCTTGAGAAAAAAATTAAAAAGAAATTTATATAGAATAAAGAAAAAATTGACAAATCTAAATACAAAGGAAAAAATTTTTTAAAACCCCCAAAAAATACAAACTACCCAAAACCCGGGGAAAAAAAAAATTTTTTAAGGGAAAAAGGAACTGGGATTCATTTCCCAGTTTAATAAAATTGTTGATTTTGTAGTATTTCAAGATTTACATAAATTTATCAAAAAAATTTTTAACTTTAAAAAGGCTTTTTTTTTTCAAAAAAAAAAAGGGAAGGATTACAAAAATAATACGGATAAGGATAAAATTAAGCATTTTCATCCGACAGGGTTTTTTTGGGGAAAAGTAAAAACCCCCAAAAACATAAAAATTTTTTTATCCCCTAACAGCCCAGGGAAATTATATTCCCGTATTTCTCGATTTCGTTACGGATGTTTTAAAAAAAATGAAGAAAAAATTTTACCCCCGAAAAAAAAACCCTTAAAAATAAAATTGAAAACGCAGCCCTAAAAAAAAAATCAAAAATGGGAGCCCATAGCCCAAAACGAAATGCAGATAAGGGGGGGGCAATAGTCGTCCAGGACTATGAAATTTACAATAACGAAGCCCTTAGGATACTCAATGATGAAATATACTATAAAACAGTCCAACCAGATGTTCATGAAAAACTAAAAAAGTCATATGAAGATTTTATACAAAAAAATGTAGAGGAGAGTGTTATCACTAAAGATGAAAAAATGTTCCTGGTAATCCAAAATCCATCTGTTCCGTTTTTCTATCACCTGCCCAAAATTCACAAAAACTTAGAAAAAAACCCCCCAGTCGCCCAATTTTATCCCGGATCCCAAATTTTATTTTTTCAAATCCTCAATTTTTAAAAGATCTGCCCAAATTTCAAAACCCCGGGAAAAAATTTCCCCCTTCCTGAAAGATTTTAGATTTTAGTACTAAAAAAATAGTTTTGGGTAAGGGTGGGAAAAAAGAATAAATTTTCTACATCCTTTAAAGTAAAACATTCACTCTATTCTAACATTTTGACCCTGGACTGGGATTAGAGGAAAATTTCAAAGTATATTTTAAAAAAAGAAAACCCAATTTTTTTTTTGAAATTTTTTAGAAAAATTTTTTTCTAGAAGGATTGAATTTTAAATTTAAAAAAAAACTATTTTTAAATAATAAACTCCGCCCACTACACCAACAAATTTGGGACAGCATGGGGGCCCCGAGTAGCCCCATCGCGGCAAACCTTTTTATGGGGCATTTTGAGGACCTTTATATTTAAAATACATATAATTTCCCTTTTTTTTAACAATAAATTTTTTTTATAAAAGTTTTTTTTGATGACCTCAATTTTTTTGGAAAGGGCCCCTCAGATTTTTTTTTAAAAATTTTTTTAAAATTTTTTTAAAATAATAAAATTGGGAAAAATTTAATTTACATCACAGTAAGCACAAAAAGAATTAGTTTTTCCCCCATCAAAATTTATTTAGAAAATAAAAAACTGGCCCTCCAAAAATTTTTTCAAAAAAACCGACTTTGAAAAATTTTTAAAAAATTTTTTAATAACAAAAGAATCATCAAAAAAAATTTGGGCCCCAAAAAAATCCCTTTTAGTCAATATCGAGATTACGAAAAAATTGCACGGAGGAAAAAGTTTTTAAAATACAGGCGGATACACTTACGAAAAAATTCAAACAGAGAAAATACCCTAATAAACTCCTTGAGGGGGCTAGAGAAAAAGCAGAGAGCCTTACACAAGAGAAGTATCTTGAAATTGGTAACAAACAGAAAAACAAAAGAGGGTTTTTTTGTCTAATTTTTTACTACCCACAAAAAGCAATTTTAGGGAATTAACAGGACATTTGGGGAAAAAACTTGGGAAATATTGCCCCAAAGGATCCAGGGGCTGAAGGACGCTATTTTCCCGCACAACCCCCACTTTTTTTATAGGAAAATCCCGCCCTTTAAAAAAATATACTAGCCCCCCCTTCGAAAATTTAAACAACACAAAAACGAAATGGATATGAAAATAAAAAAAGAAAATGAAAAAAAAGAGTTCCCCGAGCATGCCAAAAAACCCATAAAAAGGTTTTTTCAACTAATAGTTACAAATAGCACCTTTAGATCCACATCTACAAAAGAAATATTCAAAATGAAGAATAATCTTCAGGGTTCCCAAACGACTTTGTTTATTTTTTTTGATCACGTGGGAAAACGGGGTACAATATTTTGGGGAAAAAAGTCCCCCAACCCGGGCTCGTAAATTAGTCAACCAAAAGATATATATCCGTCATGGAAAACTCCAAATATAGCCCCCTTTCCCCCGACATTTTTTAACATTTCCCCAATACCTAAAGAGCCAAATTTTAAAAAATAAAAACCAATAGACCCAAATTCCTGACACAGGGCCCCCAAAAAGAGCAGATATGTTTATAAAAGAAAGTTTTACTGGAATTTTTACAGATTGAACAAACCCTTTAAACCACAAAGGGTTTTTAAAAGAAATTTCCCGGATGCCCTCTTTTTAAAACCCAATGAAAAATAATTTCCTTTTTTAAAAAAAAAATTTAATTTAAAAAAACACTATTTTAAATTTAGTTTTTTTTATTGTTTGGGTTATTATTCACATAGTTTTAAATGCATAAAAAAAAAATAAAAAACATTTCCCTTTTTAAATTTTAAATTTTTATTAAAAAATTTTTTTTCAAAATTTTTTAATTTTAAAAATTTTAAATTTTATATATTTTGTAGAAATATTTTTTTTTATTTTGGTAAAATAATTTATAATTTAAAAGGAGGGAATTTTAGTTTTTTTTGGTTAAAAAAAATTTTTTAAAAAATTTTTAAAAATGGGTTAAAAATTTATAAATTTTCATATTTAAGGGTTTCAAAGGAACCAAAAGGGGGGTTTTGGGAATATTTAAATAAAATTTTCCCATGCCACGTAAACATCTTTTGAACATAGTAAAATTTCTACAGAAAACTTTTTGTTGTAAAATAGTAATAAGTTTTAAGTTTTATTAAAGGACCTTTTCCTTTTTTGAATAAAATAAAAACCCCTTTTAACCTCGATCTGGGGGTGTTTTGGAAAAATAGCCATTCTTTTCTGTCCCGTCTTTTTAGCAATCTCTGAAGAAAGCAATTTTACTTTCGAAACGCTTTATATGCAACTTATAAAAAACCTAGCTAAAAAACTATTTTTTTTTCGATCCCATTTCAAACCTTTTTTATAAACAAGAGCCTCCCATTCCCCATCGCTTTCCCTATTGGGAGTAAACATAAAAACCCAATGGGTTTTAAGCTGTAAAATTTTACTCGTTTCCCCCATCATCCCCTTGTTTATGTCCCCAAGAGGCTTCTTTTTTGAGGTCCCCCGTGGGTCATCCCTTTTTGAATGTCCCCCAGATTTTTTTTTTCATTGTTAGAGCACCGGGTAGGTTAACCATTTGAAATTTACAAAAAGGCTTCAATTTTGAGGTTTAACACTGAGGACATCTATTTGTGGGTAGGGGGAAAAAAAAGTTAAAAACCCCACCAAACAAAAAGGGAATTAAAATTTTTGGGTACTACAAAAAGGGAGCAATTTTGGGGCCTAGAGCGCTCCCCAGGGGATAAACCAAAAAAAAAGGAAAACGGCAAAAAAAAATTAACTTATTTTTTTTTAAAAAGGGAAATGAAAAGGGGTTTCGGGGGCTCCATTGCCCCTTTAACAATATTTTTTTCATGTTAAAACATGAGGCGGCTAATTATAAACCAGCAGCCTGAAAGGAGGCTGACTGACATTCCCAGAAAGTCCATTCACAGAACAGTCCTTCATTTAAAAAAATCAAGGTTTTAGTTGAATGGAAAACTACAAAAGGGTTTTTTTCAAAAAGCATATTTAACAAAAAATTTTTCAAAAGTTTTTCAAATAAACAAAGGGTTTTCCAAAAGATAAAAAAATGTTACTCATTTTCCCCAATTTTTTAAAACTTAATTTTGAACATATGTGTTACTAAAAAATGGGAGTATAAATATATTAACAATAAAAAAACATATACATAAAAAAGAAAAAAATAAAACTAAAAAAAACAAATATTTAAAAATTTTTTTACAAAAAATACAACTTTTCAATAAAAAAAATAATAAAAAAATAAATTTTATATAAAAAAAAAATTTTTATGTAAAAATATTTTTCTATATATAAAAATACGTGAGATATAAAAAAATATGTATATATATATAAAAATTACTAGCCACAATAAAAAATTCACTAGACCAATTATGTAAAAATTATTTTTATAAAAATGGAACATTATACTTAAAATTTTCTAAAAGATGGCATCCTGAATTTCATTCAGGCCGTGGGGTTTTAAAGTATTTAATTTGTAGATCCAATAGACCTCTCTTTTACTGAGCATGTCTGCTCTATTCTGAACTGTACTAGGAATATGGTCTATTGGCTGTACTAAAAACTCCGGCTCATTTGTATTGTGCACCGTTACAAGATGCCGAGGAAGACTATATATAAGTCTGCCATGGCGAATATCGTATCTATGGTTGACTAACCTCCTTGACAGCTTGGTGGACGTCTTGCCCACGTACTGCACCCCACATTTACACGTAATAAGATAAATGACATAGTCACTAGAGCATGTAAGATTATTTTTCATTTTGAACACTTCCTTTGTAGATGTAGACCTGAAAGTGTCACTTGTGACTATTGATGGGCAGCATTTGCAAATGGGGTTATTACATGCACTTGAACCTCTTGGTTCCCCATTTGCATTTTTACATTCATTTTTACTGTCAGTTTTGTGCTGTTTTAATTTCGAAGGTGCCAATATATTTTTTAAAGTGCGAGATCGCCTATAAATAAAGTGTGGTTGTGCGGATATTGCATCTTTTAGTCCTGGATCCTTAAGTAAAATGTTCCAGTGTTTTTTAACTATATCTTGTAAATTTCTAAATTGACTGTTGTGGGTAGTAATAAAACTTAAGCTAAAATCTCTTTTGTTTTTTTGTTTATTATCCATTTTGAGGTATTGTTCCTGCGTTAAATTTTCTGCTCTTTCCCTAGCTCCCTTTAAAAGTTGATTAGGATATTTCCTTTGTTTAAACTTCTCTGTAAGTGTATCAGCCTGTATTTTAAAAATTTTTTCCTCTGTGCAATTTTTCTTTAATCGACGGTATTGGCTAAAAGGGATGTTCCTGACCCATTTTTTCTGATGGTTTGAATTGAATAATAAAAAATTATTCGAGTCGGTCTTTTTAAAAAAAGTTTTAGATGCCAATTTCTCATTTTCTATATATAGATGTAAATCAAGGAATACTAATTCTGATACGCTAACTGTGGATGTAAATTTAATCTCCCAGGGGGTCCCGTTTAAAAATTCTACAAAATTATTAAAAGTATTTGATGACCCCTTCCATATAAATATGAGGTCATCTATAAAACGCTTGTAATAAATTATCTGATTAAAAAATGGGTTTTGTGTATTTAATATAAAATGATCCTCAAACGCCCCCATAAAAAGGTTAGCCAGCGATGGGGCAACCCTGGTCCCCATCGCTGTGCCTCTTTGCTGGTGATAATGGGCGGAGTTATATGTAAAAAAATTGTTCTTTAAAATCAAATTTAATCCTTCCAATAAAAATTTGTGCAACCTGTATTAACAAGGACTAATACGGAGCAACGGGAATACACAGGTGATGAAACTAAGATTCTTTATAGTACGGCACGTAAATTAGAAAAAGGTTTACTGTCTGAGAGCTTCCAACATGTGGATGCAACATTCCTGGAATTATATTTACAGGAAAAGATGGTCCCTAAAGGTTTAAAAATTTTTAAATCAAATCCTTTTAATGATAATGATGAAGATTTTAATGTTTCGTGGCAAAACAACTTAGAACAATGCTCATTAAATTTAATGGGCTTGTTAATTAATAAAAGGAAATATAATTGTCAACTGCTAGCAAAAGAGGTCGAAGCAGATTTAAAAGTGTTTTCAGAGTTCCAACTCCATCCGGAATATTTAAATTTAGAACAGAGGATGGTGAATAATTTAAAGAAAAATGAGTTGGATGTAATTAATAAAAAATTGCATAAACTGACAAGGGATAGGTTTGAAAAAAAGAACCCCCCTTTTCAAGATAAGGTAAATAAAAGAAACAATGATACACCTGAAACTATAGCAGACAATACACAAGGAGCCTCTGCTCATATGGATTTGGTAGTACGACCAAAGTCATATAGTGAGGCTATCCGAAAAAATCCTTATAGGAAAGAACCAGATACGTTTAGACCTCGATATAACAATAGAGTTTATACCCACCCAAATTTTTATAATGGTCAAAGGAAACATCCAAGAGGGGGTCCCAGTCCACGGTTTTTTTTTTAACCAAATTTTTTGAAACCCCCCGTTACGGGGAAAAAAAAACAATAAAAAAAAAAATAAAACAACCCGAGAAAATCAGTAATATAAGGGTTTTAAGGGGGAATTAGAAAAAGATTCCCCCCCTCTGAGAGATAAATTAAAAAAAGCCCCTTGTCAAGAGGATTTATTCACTGATGGAAAACCCCCAATGGAACCCGAATCACCACAACAGAATTACTAGAGGAAAACAAATTTTAGCACTACCCTCTATTATCCAAAACTCCTTCACTAGGGCTGTCTATTCATTTCCTCCCCAACAAACTCACCTCCTATTAAAAGCAAAAACCCTATCACCTTTTACCTCCCTTTTTTGCACAACAATTTAAATTTTTCATAATTTTTTAAATCTACCCCAGACACTCCTACAGATTTTACAGTTTAAACCCTACCCCAACAAAAAAATTTAGGTAAATTTCAGATTTTTTCTACCCCAAAAAATTCCAAAAACCCAAAAAAAATCCCAAAATTTCCCCATCAGGGAATTTTTGAATATAAAAATAAATCTCCCATCCTTTTCACCTACCCCCATTCTGTTTTAAGGTCTTTTGACTTCTAAAACACCCCGCTATAGTAGAAATAAAAAAGAACCCAAATTATTTGGGGATTTTTACCCAAAAATGAAAATAAATTCCCTCAAAATCCCAAGGGGGTACTCAAAATGTACCCCTCCCATCCCCCCCAAAATTTACTACCCATCGGAGTCTTTTTTAGGGGCCAACCCCAAGGTTAAAAATTTTACAACCCAAAGTGGGAAAGGGGAACCGAAGCTTTTAGGTTTTCCAAAAAAACCAACCCCCGGGAAACTAGCGTTTAAAAACCCAAAAAAGTAAAGAGGGAACCCGGCCAAGGAGCAAAAAAATTTATCAAATTCATTTCCCAAAATCTTAAAGAAAAAATTAAAAAGGGAAAATTTATAAAATTTTTTTAAAAAAAAAACAAATTTAAATTTTCAAAACAAAAAAAAAACTTTAATAACCTCTCCAAGTATAAATTGTCCCTTTGGGTTTAAAAAGAGCAATTTTACGAAAAGGATTGGTTTTTAAGGGCCCCCATAAAAAGATTGATGATTTCGGGGTATTCCCAAGATTTGCATAGATTAAACAGGAAATAAAAGCTAAAAAGGTTTTTTTTAATAGAAAAAAAACTATAAAGTAATATGGATAACGATAAAACCCGAGGAAACACCTCTCATGGGGGAGACTAGGGAAAAATCAAACCCATATCAAAATTTTTTCCCGACAGCAAAAAGGAAATTACCCTTCCCGTGTTCCTTTGACTTTGTCTGATGGTCTTAGAAAAATGGGAAAAAAGAATAAAACCCCCCCCAAAACAAACCCAGAAAAAAAGGGAAAAAGTACCCCAAAAAAACTATCTGAAAAATAGGGATATCGTTTTCCCCCCAAAGCGGATAAGGGGGGGCAGGGTAGGCCCCAAACAACGATGCCTAAAAATAATAAGCCCTTATATAAATCCCAAAATGAGGTGTATTATAAAATTAAAACCCCACCTTTTGTTCATTAAAAATTTAAAAAAAAGACATTTTGAAGATTTTAAAACAAAAAATTTGAGGAGATGTTATCACAAAGGAAAAAAAACGGTTTTTTTTGGTAATCCAAAAACCATCTACTCCATTTTTTTATCATTTACCCCAAAGGGCCCTAAGAAAATTTTGAAATCCCCCAGGGCGTCCCAAAAAACGGGGGTAAATTTTGGTTTTTTCTCTAACCTTTTCACATTTTAAAGGGTTTTCCAAACTTCAACCCCCGGTTTAAAAATTAAACCCGTTTTTTAAGAACCCGATTCCGATAAAAATGACTTAATCGGTATGGAGTGAAGGGGGGGGAGTCAAACTGCTAGCATCTTTAGATGTAACATCTTTATATTCGAATTCCCAAAAAAGAGTTAGGACTCGAACGGTACAAAACTAAAAATAGATTTTAAAAAACCTTTATTTTCTGATAGTTTTTTAAAAAAATTTTTATTTGGGGAAAGGATTAAAACTGATTTTTTAAAGAACAAATTTTTTTTCATATTAAATCCGCCCATTATCAACCCCAAAAAAAGGCACAAAACGAGGGAAGGGGCCCCGGTTTTTCCCCCCCGCTGGCTAACCTTTTTTATGGGGCGTTTTAGGTTTAATTTTTAAAATTAAATACACAAAAACCCATTTTTTTAATTCCCGATAAATTTATTCAAACGTTTTTTAATGACCTCATATTTTAATGGGGGAAAGGGGGGGTCAAATACTTTTTAAAAAATTTTTAGAATTTTTAAAAAGGGGCCCCCGGGGTATTAAATTTAAAAATCCCACAGTTAAGCGGGATCAGAATTAGTATTCCCTTGATTTAATCTATAAAAAAGAAAATGGAAATTGGCAACTAAAACTTTTTTTATTTAAAAAAACCGACCGAAAAATTTTTTAAATTTTTCAATTCAAAACCAAACAGAAAAAAAAAAGGGTCAAAAAAGGGAATCCCTTTTTTTGCCCAAAACCGTCCATTAAAAAAAAAAAATTGCACAAGGAAAAAATTTTTAAAAAAAACAGGTGAACAAATTACAGAGAAGTTTAAACAAAAAAAAATATCCCAATCAACTTTTTAAAAGGGGGGGCTAGGGGAAAAGAGCAGAAAAAAATTTAAAGCAAAGGAACATTTCCTCAAAAAGGAAAATAAACAAAAAAAAAAAAGGGGATTTTTTGCTTAAGTTTTTTTTTACTACCCACAACAGTCAATTTTGAAATTTACAAGATATAGTTAAAAAAAAACTAGGGAAAATTTTTTACTTAAGGAAAGGCCGAAAAAGATTAATACCGCACAACCACACCTTTTTTTATAGGGGATTTCCACTTTAAAAAAATATTGGCAAACCCTTTGAAAAATTTAAAAAAGCAAAAAAACTTGGGCAGTAAAAATGAAAAGTAAAAATGCAAATGGGGAAAACCCAAAGGGGTTTAAGGGGCATGTAATTTAAACCCCTTTTGGGAAAGGGTGCCCTTTAATAACACAATTGGGCACTTTCAGGCTAACATCTACAAAAGGGGAAAATGGGCAAAATGAAAAATAACTTACATTCCCCTTTGTGACATTCCTTTAAAACTTTTTACGGGGTAAATTTTGGGGGGCCGTACGGTGGGCAAGACCCTCCACCAAGCCGTTTAAGGACCCAACCCAACCCTAGATTTCCCAAATTCGCCCCTGCAGAAATTATATATAGTCTTCCCCTCCCTTAGTAAAAATGCACAATACAAATTAGCCCCGGTTTTTTTGTACAGCCAAAAGAACCCCTATTCCTTTTACAGTTTTTAAATAGAGCAGACATGCTCATTAAAAAAGAGGTCTATTGGTTCAAAAAATTAAAAAACTTTTAAAACCCCGGCCTGAATGAAATTCAGGAAGCCCTCTTTTAGAAAATTTTTTTGTATAATGTTGCCCTTTTTTTAAAAAAATTTTTTTATAAATTGGCCCTTTTGTGAATTTTTTTTTAGTGGGGTATTAATTTTTTTTATATATATATATTTTTTTATACTCAAAGTATTTTTTATATTAGAAAAATATTTTTTTCCTATATAAAATATTTTTTTTATATTAAAATTTTTTTATAAATTTAGATTTTTTATTGGAAGAAGTATTTTTGTAAATTTAAATTTAAAAATATGTTTTGGGAATTTTTTTGGTTTTATTTTATGGAAAAAGAAATTTTTTAATTGCTTAATTTTATTTATACTGCCCTATTTTTAATAACACATAAATTTTTCCCTAAATAAAATTTGGGGTAATGGGGAAACTTGTTTTTCGTGAAAACATTTTATTTTAAAAAATTGAAACAATTTGTATTAAATATGCTTTTGAAAAGACTTTGTAAAAATCCCTTCAACTACACCTTTAGGATTTTATAATTTGGACCCGTTTTTGTGAATGGGTTTTTGGAATGTCAGCCCCCCAAATTTCCCGGGTTTCTGGTAAAAAAATAGCCGGGCCCATTTTTTTAAAAAATGCAGCATATCTGAAAAGAAGCGGGCATGAGACCCGCGAAACGGGGTCCCTTTGCAGTTAAAATAAAAAAAACTTAAAACTATTTTTTTGCGGGTCCCTAATTTTTTTGGTTTTTTACCCCCCAGGCGCTCTTGGGCCCCCCTAAAGCTCCCCCTTTTAGTAGTATCCAAACTATTTCCCATTACTTAGGGGAGGTTAATATTTGGGTTTTTCCCCATCACAATCCTCGGCGTCCTCGGGACTCGGGGGGGAGCGGGGGCCGGACTTTTTCCGGGGGACAACATCCCCGATTCTAAGAGGGCAAAGCAAAAAAGAGGGGGGGTGTACCGGTTTTTTCAGTACAGCCAAGAAGGTGAGCCCCCTTTCCCCTTTTTAGTGTTGCCAAAAAAACAGTTTTTTATCTAGGACCCGATCGGGGCTTCTTTTTTTTTTTCAGCAAACCCCCGGGTTTTCTGGATAAGCGCACTTGATTGGGCATCAAATTTTGAAGTCAAAAAGCTGCTTTATCGTGAGGGCACCGCGAGGTCATCAATTGTTTATTCACAAGAGGGTTCAATTGGGGAAAGGGCCCCGCTGAGGGGAAAATCCATTGTGATGTCAAAAAAAATGTTTATTGTTGGGGGGGTCACCACTGGTCTTCCAATTTGATGCCCACAAACTTTTACATTGTGAGGGTCACCGCTGAGGTCATCCATTTTTTGGGGTTCCAAGAGGCTTCATTGGGGAGGTTTTCCCTGGGGGTCCCTCCATTGGGATTCCAGAAATAGCTTTAAGATAAACCCCAAAAAGGGTATTTTTGAGGGGAATGGCTTTTTTAGGGGCTATAGGGGAAAAAAAACTCATAAAAAAATTTTTCAGAGTGTGAAATTTTAAAAAAAGGGGGGGTTTATTCAAACATAACGCCCTTTTCGTGGGGAAAAACTCCACTTTCATCAATGCTTTAAAATTTAAATGGGAAAAACACGTCTTTTTATAAAACCTCCCCCAAAGGAAAAGAGGGAAATATTTTGGGGAACCCCTGTAAACAAAAAATGTTTCCATTCTAAAAAAATACCCTTGGGGTTTTTTTCACAACAATTTAAAAAAATTTTTCAATAAATTTTCCTATAAAAAACAAAAATATATTTTAATAATGATAAAAAATGCAAAAACAATTTAAAAAAAATTTTTAGCACAATTTTAAATTTTATAAATATGAAAAAAAAAAAAAAATTTAACCCAAAAAAATATTTTTACAATGAACAAACATTTTTTTTTACAAAGTTTCCCCCTTTGTAGCCCATTCTCAACGGATGTTTTTAAAAGACTTTTCTTTTCCATTTAACATTAAGCATCTGATGGGAAATGGAGTGTTTTTCCACAAACCCCTTTGATTTTGAATAAATTCCCCCTTTTTTTTAAACTTTACACTCTGATAATTTTTATATGATTTTTTTTCCCCATAGCCTTTCCCCACAAGCCAATTTTCCTCTAAATTTGCCTTTTGGGTATCTTAAAGGGCTATTCCTGGGCCTCCTTCCCCTTTGGGGTCCTCGTGGGCGTTTCCCTTTGGCGGGAAAGGGCGGAGGCCGCTTTACCAGGGCCCCTTCCAAATAACACTAAGTCTCGAAATTTTGTGCTGGTTTCCAAACAAACAGCTAAACCAGGGGGAGCACGAAACTTGTATGGTAAAACGGTGTTTTTATTTTTTAAAAAAATCCGTTGCGCTTTTTCTCCTGAAAAACCTTTCTCCGACCCATCGGTTTCTCAGAGGGAGGGGAAATTTTTTTATGTCATCCATTGTGATTTACAAGAGGTTATTGTGAGGCACCGCTGTGGCATCCATTGTGATGTAACAGAGGCTTTATTTTTAGGGCACCGATGAGGCATCCTTGTGATGCACAAGAGGGTTCATTTTGAGGGCACCCTGAGGCATCCTGGATGTCACAAGCGCTTCATTGTGAGGTCACCGCTGAGGGCATTCATTGTAAATCAAAAAGGCTCAAAGTGAGGTCATCGCTGATTTTCCCTTTGGGGATGTCACAAAGGCTTCGTTGTAGGGCACCGCGATTCTCCATTTGTGAGTCAGAAGAGTTTCTTGTAATCACAGCGAAGTAATCTATTGTAAAAGTCAGAAGAATTTCATTGTAGGCACCCTGAGGGGATCCATTGTGATGTCACAAAGGGTTGATTATGATTTTTCCCCCTGTGGTCACCTTGTGAGTCACAAAGGCTTGATTTTTATTTCCCCTGAGGTCATCCATTGTGATGTCACAAAGGCTTCATTGTGAGGTCAACCTGAAACAACTTTTGTGAGCACAAGATGCTCATTTAGAGGTCACCACTGAGGGCACCATTTTTTGTCACAAGTGCTTCATTTTGAGGTCACCACTGAGGTCATCCATTTTGATTCACAACGTTTCATGGAGCACCCGAATCATCCATTTTGATGTCCCCCAAGAGGTTCATTGGGGTCACCGCTATCATCCATTGTGAAGTTAGAAGAGGTTTTTTTGTAGGGCACCCCTAGGTCATCCCTTTTTTATGTCACAAAGGCTTCATTGTGAGTCAACGCTAGGACATCTATTGTGTTCACAAGCTGCTTCATTGAGGCACCGCTGAGGTCATCCAATGTGATGTCACAAAGGCTCATTGTGGGTCCCGCCGAGGCCCATTGTGCTGTACAAAAGGCTTTATTTTTGGGTCACCGCTGAGATCATCCATTGGATGTCAAAAAGGCTTCATTGTGTGGCCACCACTGAGGTCATCCATTGTGATGTCACAAGAGGCTTCATTGTGAGGTCACCATTGAGGTCATCCATGGTGATGTCACATGAGGCTTGATTGTGAAGTCACCGCTGTGGACATCCATTGTGATGTCACAAGAGGCTTGATTTTGAGGTCACCGCTGAGTTCATCCATTGTGCATCCAAAACTGCTTCTTGTGAGTTTTACCGCGAGGCATACATTGGATAAGAAGATAGGTCGGGGGGCCGATGGGGACCCTTACGGGTTTCACCTTCTGCAAATATTGGGGGGAAAAGGATAAAACTAGAGCGCTGCGTTACAATTGCGCTAATACGCGACAACAGGTTTCTTTTAAAAGGTTTATTCGGGAAAACCGTTTCCCCCGGGGTCCTTCCTCAAACATGCTCATTGAATACAACGAAAGGTTTTTAACTGAACCTACAAGAGGGACAAGAATGTGTTAATTTCATTCATAAAAAAAAAAACAACAAAAAGAGGGGGAAAAAACAATATGAACAAAGTACAAAAGACATCCCTTTCACAAATTTACACAAACAAAAAACGCTGACTAAATAATTTATTATTTTATTGCAAAAAAACTCTATATCCAAATATAAAAATATAAACCATCGAATCTTATAAAAAATACATATAAAAAATACCAATTTCAAGAATACTTAAAAAACAAAAAACAATTTTTTCTGATAACAAATGAAGGAAAACTTTTTTAGTACAAATGCCAAATACAACCTCTAAAAAGGAGCAGTATTGTAAAGAACTAAAAACAGGATTTATAAATAAAAATATATAGAATCCAATAATACAAAAATACTAAAACAAGACATCTTGCACCTCATTAAGACCATGAGGTTTCAGGGTATTCATCCTATACATCCAAAATACCTCTCTCTTGCTTAACATATCAGCCCTATTCAAGGCATTGTCAGGGATACGTTCAATTGGCTGTATAGAGAAAATAGATTCTTTTGGAGTGTTATGTGCCTCCATTAAATGACGAGGGAGGCTATAAAGCAATCTACCATGCCGCACGTCGTACCTGTGATTAACTAACCTCCTGGATAATTTTGTGGAGGTTTTTCCAATGTATTGGACCCCACATGTACAAGTGATTAAGTATATCACATAATCACTCGTACATGATAAATCCTCCTTCATACTAAATATTTCTTTAGTAGAGGTTGAAGTGAAAATATTATTAGTGACTATTTGGTCACAACACTTACAAATAGGATTATTACAGGGATAAGACCCTTTTATTTTGTGGCCAATGTTTTCTTTTTTCCGATAAATCGGGGCATGCCCATGTTGTTTTAACCTTGAAGGTGCAAGAATGTTTTTTAAAGTGCGAGATTTTTTGTAGATGAAATGTGGTTTTGAAGGGATTGCATCTTTTAAACCCGGATCCCTCAATAAAATATGCCAATGTTTTTTTATAATGGATTCTAAGTCACGGAATTGGCTGTTGTGTGTGGTGACAAAACAAACATTAAAATCCTTATTTTTGTCCTGTAATGTATCTAAAGTTAAAAACTGTTCCTGAGATATAGGAGTTACTTTGTTTCTGGCTCCCATTAAAAGATCTGACGGATATTTCCTTAATTTGAATTTTTCTGTTAGCAGGTCTGCTTGTTGTTCAAAGACTTTATGGTCAGAACAGTTTTTTTTAAGACGGCGATACTGTCCAAATGGAATGTTTCGAATCCATTTCTTTTGATGGTTCGAATTAAAAAGTAGGAAATTATTAGAATCTGTTTTTTTAAAAAATGTTTTTGATGCTATTTTATCATTATCTATGTATAGATGCAGATCTAAAAACACTAGTTCGGATTTGCTATAAGTAGATGTAAAACTTATCTCCCAAGGGTTATTATTAATAAAATCTACAAACAAATTAAAACTTTCTGAGTTCCCATTCCATATAAAAATGAGGTCATCAATAAAACCCTTTGTAATAAATAATCTGGTTTAAAAAATGGGTTGCTCTACTATATATAAAATTTTCTTCAAAAAACCCATAAAAAAGTTGGCCAGCGATGGGGCTACTCTTGTCCCCCTCGCTGTGCCAACCAACTGATTTGGGATGGTGAGCATTTGGTAAAAAAGTTATTTCTTAAATCAATTCTAGACCATTAATTAAAAAATTGTAAAATTTTTTGAAAAAATGGGTTTTTTTTATTTAAATAAAAGTGGACCACCTTTATCCCTAATTCATGGGTTTTAAAATTTGAAATAGGGGCGGTCACATCTAAAGAAGGCTATTCCATTTCATACCAACCCAGATCTTTTAAAACCATATCAAATCTCTGAGGTAGCTTGTAAAGAGTTTTTACAAAGGGGTTCAATTGCAAATCAAGGAAGTGCGATAAATTTGATAAAACAGAAATTTATTCCCGAAATAAAAAAAATTCTCCTCCTTACTAATAAATATTACATCATAATTTTTATTCACATAAAGTCTCAAATTCAGTTTCAAATTTTCGTGGGAATCTGCTGAAACTTTGTCGTAGTAAAATCATTCATTGAGGATTCTTAATGCCTCCTTATTGTAGATTTTCAAGTCCGAAAAAACTAGGGCACCTCCCTATCTCCAAATGCGGATAACTATATTGCTATTTTCTATATTTTTTTTGAGGAAAGGGTTTTTCCCTTTTCTGCTCAAATTGGTTTTGAAGGAAAATTTTTTTTGCCGCAGATCCTTGTACGAGGTCGAGAAAGACGGTATGAAATTGCCTTTAGCGGCCAATGGGGGAAAAAGGGGGAGGTTTGGGTTTTACTATACCCAATCTCCCTAAATGCTAATGGTCAGGGTCTGTTTGCATGTTTTTTTTGCAATTACGTTTTTTTATTAAAAAAAATCTTTAAGGGTTAATTTCCTTTAAACTTTTGGAGATCTTGAAAGGGGGGAAAAACGTTAATCCTTTATGGGGGGAAAAAGCCCAACCCCTTTTTGTAAAAAACCTCCCCTTTAGGAGAAGTATATGTTTGGAAAGATTAAAATTTTTTCTTTTGCAATCATTTTCCCCTTTTTTTTTTTTACCTTTTCACTCCTTTTCTTCAACTTATTCCCTTTGTTTTTTATATCGATTTGGGGTTTATTTTCCCTATCCTGCACCCTCTGGTGCCTCAGAATCACAGATTGTTTTCTCTGTTTCCTGTCATCATAATGCTGTAACTTTGTGGTGAATTGGTGTTTTGGTGGTTTCATTAGTCGCCCGGGGGTCAGTTTGTACCAACAACTGTGGGGTCCACCCCGTGTTTGTCCCCCGATACTATCCAGAATCAGTATCACGGGCGAACATGTATCGGACGATTAGAAACTGAGTCAGACGCAGAGTCGTCTGAGTTTCTCGAATCTCAATTTATGTTCCTAAGAATTTTGACATCTACAATGCATTACCACCTACAATACTTGTATGATTCTGTTAATCTAACAGCCGACTGGCGCGCATTGAGGGGCGAGAGGGACGGACAGCTTGAGCCCATAATTTAGGCAGCTTCTGACAGTGAGATTTCATTGGTTCTCCTGCTGTCTAATGGGTAGAATAGAGAGCTCTCTGGTATGCAATCAGCCGAACCTTAGTTGTATTTCCCATTTAAACCACGCGTGAAACTTCAAGGCAAGGGAGATCGATACCAAATTACACATGCATGGGGAAACTGCCATAACAAGTTGTTAAATCCTGGATGCAACCTCTTAAATGCTTCTTCATATTGCTGTATCTTTCTCAACAAAAATGAATCTGCTCAGTCTGAGATACCTTATAAGGAGAAAGTGTTTGGGATCTTTCACATAGTTATAGAATACAATACAAAGTGGTTCAAAGTTACTTTGTCTACCTTTCACAATCCCCTAAGACAAGGATTTTCTACACTGTCACTATTGTCCTTCCGAGTACTAAAATGGCATAGGACCATTGGAAACTGCTCACACTGGGGGCAAGGGGTGTGGGATTTCTTCAGAAGGGTTGTGAGGGACAAAACAAACCCCCCCCTCTAGCGGGTGGGAATTCAAAGCAACTCTCCAGTGACCTACCTAACCAGTGTGAGGTTTTATGCCCCCTTGGATCTCGTGCCGCTTTTAAATCAAAGAGTTGACTCTTGTTATACTTATGGGGGTTCTGATAGGTAAGGATATCCTTGAATTTCCACACTATCAGTTACATGTAAAGGTTCTTGGTCTTGGCATAAGGATCTCAGTTTCCTGAGGGGATCCTCCCTGCCGCTATCCGGGTCAATAGATTTTTGTTAGAGGGGAAACGCAGGCTAGCACAGCGTGCAACAGTAAACACCACCAGTATTACTAGCAGTATCATGCCCACTTGCTGTAACCAGCGACTTCCAGCCTCCAGTCCAATCAGTCAGCCAGGAGGCCCAGGAATGTATCCACTCCTGAATTCTCCTTGAGTTCCTTTGACTAAATTTTTATCTTGCACCAGGGCACTTGGGATTTTTACCATTTCACTCCTGTCGTTGTAGAGTATGTATAGGATGCAGGAATTCTTCACCTATCATCCCACAAACTCCTCCTTTCTCAGCCAGACCATTTAGTCGTTGGGCTAATCGGTTCTGTAGGTCATCCTAGTATTGGGGTCCTAATCTTTTTCATGATTCCTTGACTAACCCATCTCTACTGTAATTAACAAACCTTTGCATGATTATAGTAAATATAATTAATCCTATGTACCACATTCTTATTGATTTGCACTTGGGGAATAAGGAAGCGAAAAGCCTGCAGCAATCTGATCCCTGCGCCTTTGAAACTGGTGCAGGGATATCACCTATGGCCACTACCAATGACAATCTATAATTTATTGGGATCTCCTCCGGATAATGGGAGGCCGCTCGTTCTTGTCCTGCTAGCGTGGGTCATCCTAGGTATGGGGGGCTGGATTCCATGGATAAGCTTGAGGGCATGGAGAGCTTAGATTTTGTGCACTGACCTTTCCAGGTAGCTGTGCAACCCACTTCTCAGTCTCCCATCCCAAACAACCAGAAGACATCCAGGAGGGTTCCAGTGAGAATTCACAAGATTTCCACTAGTCTTTTTTTCTTAGGTTGACCTGGCAAAATTCCGGTGAGAAGTACCCCAAAGATGATTCCTGTCTGTCAGCATTGGGAGAAAACAGTGTAGTTCCCAGGAGCCACCCAACCTCTCACCAGTGGGGTCTCCCTTTGGGTTGAAACTTACTAGAGGGATTGGGTTATGTCACATACCAGAAACATGTGTCTTTTTTAAAAAAGGCTTAATAACACCACTCTGATAATCTGCATTAACTTTGGTGACTTGGGGTGTTGTTTCTAAGTGGGGGGTTGCATCCGGCACAGGCAAACGTACCCCAACTGTTCTAATTTATGGGCCCTTACGGTGTAGATTTACTCCATTCATAGCCACAGGTGTTTTTCCGGGGAGAAACTTGGGTTTTAAATAGAAAAAAATCTTCCCACTGCATATTTGGGTTTTGGGACTACTTTTTACTGTTTTGAAGTTGACTTTCCACGGGAAAGCTACAGTGGGGAGGCGGCGGTGGGTCTGTTTTTAATGTTTTTAAGCTTATAAGGCCTAGCATTGGATTTATATAATATTATATGCCCCTAAAAACATATTTCCCCATATTCCTTTTAAACGGCTGGGTAGTGGACCCACTGGACCCCCGAAAAGGATGATAGCTAAGCCCGCCAGGGAACGGAATCTAAGTAGCCCCGGGTTTTTTCCCGGGCCCGCTGAAAGCGGGAGGACTTGGGGGTGAGGCTACCAGGTCGTCCCCCCTGACGTGACTTGCTTGCGGGGGAGCGAGGTGCGGGTGGTCGAATCGTAGCCCGAGAGTTTTAGTCGGGGCAGGAAAAGGGGTAGGGCAGGCGGCAATGGTTCGAGGTCTAAAAAGGCAGGAAGGTCGGGGCAGGCGGCAGAGGTTCGGATTTGAGAAACGTAGCGGAGGTCTGGTACCGGTAAGGCGGGGGGGTATGCTTTTGGAAAAACGCTTTTTAGGGAGGGGGGAAACATGATCCAGCAAGGAGTGATTGTGGGGGAAAAACCTATGGGGGAAGCGCCTGGAATTGCCAAAAAAGGGCGGGGAATTTAAAAATCCCCGGGAACGAGCGCGCGTGCGCCTTGGGACACAGGCCAGCGCCTCGCCGGCGAGGGCGGGAGGCCAGGGCCCCCGGGGTCAGGAAAGTCCACGGCGACGCACCCCCCGGTGTTCCCGCGGCCCCCGCGGCGGCACCCGACCCCGGTGGGCACCCGGGAGGGGGCCCAGGATGCGCCCGGCCCGCGGGCCGGGGTGGTGGGGCGCAGGTTTTGAATACCCCCCCCCCCTTAGGTCTCCCCTTTTTTGGCTGAAGAAACTTAGGATAAGGTGGGTCGGTTTTGGATTCCCGGTTCCCCAGGACCTTTTCGGGGCAAGCCCCCCCAAATCAACAAAAAAAATCGCCTACCCCCTGAGATCTTCTGTCTAAGATGCCCTTATTTAAAACATCAGGAGATTCCAGCCAGGGATGGAGCACGCTCCTCTGGGAAATCGGTTCAGGCCCAGGGTTAAAGGGGGGAGACGTGGAAGGGTTGGGGAATCCAAGAGAAGGGGTTTGGCCGGAGCTGACACATGGTTTTATCTGACGGAGCACTCTAAAAGGCCCCGAAATCGTGGACCCAATTTGTAGCTGGGGCCCCTTGAGGCGTAGTGTCTGGCAGAGAGCACACCTTATTCTGGCTGGAACGTGGGGGCGGCCCCCCTTTCTCTTGTGGGCCCTGGGTTTCATGGGGGGTAGACCCGGGTTAAGGCAAGTCGGGTTCCCCCAAATGGTCTTAAATGCCCCAGTATTGGGTTTGTCCACGCGGGAATCGGAAGTATGCCAAGGGGAGGGGCCGGCGTGGGTGACGACCGTAGCCCCCCAGGAAGGGAAAAAAAACCCCTGTGAATCAGAGTCCCGATGGTTGTGGGGAAAAATTCACCCCAGGGGAAGCGCTGGCCAGTTGTCCTGACGGCCGGCGCGAAATGGCGCAGGTTTCGCCCAATATCGTTTCCCCCCCTCTCCCTTGCCCTTCTCTGGGATGGTAGGCAGAAGAAAAGCCCAATTTTTTTAAGCGAGACCGGGGCCCCGCCAAAAAATTTGGAGACAAATTGGAACCCCGATCAGCAGATATCGAGGGAAAACCCATGAGACAAAAAATATGGTGGAAAAAATGTCCCCCCGTTGAGGACCCGAGGGAAGACCGGGAGGGGAACGAATGGGACATTTAGAGAATTATCCGTGACCCCCCCAGAGACAGATTCTAAAGGGAGGGGGGGAAGGTCCGTAATGAAGTCCATCCCGATGTGTGTCCTGGGGAATTGGGAAAGGGCAGAGGGAAAAAAGGGGCCCCAAGGGCCTATGGCGTGAAACATTGTTCCGGGCACATGTGTACAGGCAGAAAAAAAAGCTTGGACTTTCCTGGGGCAGGGTGGCCACATTAGGCCGTGGATGAGGGCGTGGGTTTGTATCCCGGGGGGGTCCCGCCAAAAAAGAGAACTATCCCCCCAAATCAGTTTTCCCGTCTGGGCAGGAGAACTTTGGGTTTTGCCGGTGGTCCCTCCCCGTGGTCCACGGAGCCAGGGTACCCGTTCGGGGCAATGTGGTTGGGAAAGTTCCCAAAAGGACGCAAGGTTTCGGGGGAGCATGCCTTGAGTTCTTCTCGGCTGGCCGGAAGTGTTTTCCTGAATTAAAGCGAGAGAAAAATAGGCCCATGGCCTGGCGGGATTAGAGTGGGGTTGGAGGTATGAAGTTTTGTGGTCCGGAAGAGTGAAGGGGGGTGGGGCCCCTATTCATGCAAAAAAAAAATCCCTGTTAAAACATAACTTATTTAAAATTGTTTAAAATTGTACTTATAAACCCCTATAATCTACCCAAACCCCTAAATGAACAGCATATAAATATCATCCTCTGGAGTAATCGCCCGATAAAGGGGGGCCCCGTTTAATGACAGATAATATCATGTTTCGTGTATTACAATTTTAATCACGCTTTCCAAGCGTTTCCCCATACAATTTTGGGTTCATCAGGGGATTCAAAAAAAACTCCTTCGCTGTGGAAAAAGGGAATACCTATATAAAGCTTATCAATTATCTATGACGGTAAATCCCTCTATGGGTGAGATGAAAAAGTGCTTGGGTTTAGAAGTGCCAGTTAAAAAGTGATAACCCCTCGCGCCCTTTGGTTGCTGGCCCCCCAGGATAAAAGGGGGATAAGAATGATTCTTTCTGCCCCCCTTAAATACTTTTTTGGGCCCCTTTAGTGTAAAACAATAAACCCCCTAGCATTTCAGATTGATGTATATTTTTTATATTTTTGCCGGGTTTACTTAACGTGCGCATATCCCCCTGCCTTTCTCGTTTGGGTTCCGGAATTTTACTGGCATGACGGAAATATTTTTAAAATGTCATTTCGTTTTGCTTCGGGCAAGAAACCCACTTTTGCTCTACAAAAAGCCCCTACTCCCACGGCGAGCCCCGGGCCCTAAAAAGGTTCTGGCTTTGTCCGGGAAAAAAAGATCCCGGAAAATGGCAATGATAAAAGTCGGGAAAACTCTCGGCCGTCATATTACATTGCTCTCATGGAGAAAGACAACATGGTCCTTCCGCAAGGCCAGGGAAAAAACCAAACCACTTAAAAACGGCGCCGAATCAGTCTCCCATACCAAGATAAAGCGCGACTGACTATGCCAGCCGTAATTGCTGCTAAGCACCCCCAAATTTTTAAAGTGATCGTTGTGTAAGGGGGATGTCTAGAGGGTAATTGGAAAATTAAATTCGGGGCCCAAATAAATTCGGGGTCCCAAAAATTTCATTGTTTTAAAGTGACAGAAATTATCAGACTATAAGTAATCAATGAATATAATGAAAGAAATGTAAATGTTAATAATGATACATAAAATACAGTCATTTTTGAAAAAATCAATATTGGTCTTGTGGGAGTACGAACGAAACGAGTAGAATAAACGCCCCAAAGTAAGGTCTTTCAAAAAAAGACACCCAAAAATGCAAAGTCTCTTTAAGGCCCTTTGATAAACTGTTTTCCATACGGTAGTCCACGGGCCCCTCTTTACACAGTTTCGTTACCCCTTCCCCTCCTCTTGGAGGGTTTACTACCTATGATCAAAAAACGGAGGGGATTTCCCATTTTTCCTTATGATGTTCCCAAATAGTCGGTACTGGCCGTGTCTTTCTATTAGTATGTCCCCAGATGTTTCCCCCCCTTTTTGAATTTTTCTCTTTTTTTTTCCCAAATATAATTCGGGGGGCGGGCATATGCCCATGTAGACTATCCCTCTGCCCTACTTGGCAAAATCACGGATGAAAAATTGTTTTTCATTTGTGCATTTGTAAGGTTTAGTTTTTTTGTATGTATGGGGGCTACACACCTCTCCCCACATTTAAACATCCTATGGGTTTTTCCTTTCAAGCCAATTCTTAAAGGAGGTATTGGTGTACAATGACTAGGGATCGTTATTTTTAATAAATCTACCCCTTCGATAAGTAACAAAGGGGGGTAGCGGGGGAGATATCCCTTGATCCTGGCCCAAACATCAGTATTCCCCAATATTTTTTGAGGATATTCACAATTCTATTTTTCTATCGTAAAAAGTTGCGATGCCCGGGTGCTTTTTGTTATCTTTACCCCTCCTGGGTTTTTCCCCTGTAATAATGTGTTCATTTTTTTTTTTGTGATGCTTGGGGCCGATTCCAAATCCTGGGGGGTATCCCGACTAAAAAAATTTTTCTCTCAAACCCTGACTGCCTCTTAAAGTCCTTATCTCTGAGCGTTTTTTTTCACTCTCGGAATTGACCCTTCGGTATTCCTCTCTTAAGGGTAATGGATGATGACTTTCCCCAAAGTGAGCTTTGGTTGCTGTGGGTTTTTATACATGTGGTTGAATGTTGCCTCCCCCATCTTTAATAATAAGGACATCCAGGAAGGGTAAACAGTTTCTTGCACTTAATGTGAAATGCATACCAATCTGTTTTTTATTGACTGTGCAAGAATCCCCAAAATAACCTTGCCCTTCCCCGAGGATAAAGTTGTCATCAATGTACCTCCCCAGAATAAAAAAACTGGGGGGGGCCCCGGGCATCTCCAGGTTGGGTACCAAGGTGGGCCCCCCACAGCCGGAACAAATTTGCATAAATGGGGGCGCGGAGCTCCCCATTGGGGTGCCCTGAGTGGTGGAAGGTCTTGTTCAGAAGACAAAATAATTATGCCTCAACACGAAAATCCAGTAGTCTGATGCAAAGGCATTGTGGCTGGATTCTAATTCTTTTAGACAAAAAATATTCAACTGTTGAATGCCAATTTCATTGGGATGTTACTATTAAATTTCTACATTTAAAAAAAAAAAGAAACCCCCAAAAATACCCCATTATTGTGTAACCCTTCCAGTCTGCGCAAAAATCAGAAGTGTCTCTTATGTAAGTGGAAAAGTGGTTACAAAATCCTGTAAGATGTTATCTATATAGATCCCAATTTTGCGTAATTGTCCTTCGCCCGAGGGTATTGGTCTCCCTTTTTTGGGGGTGCAGCCTTTTGAATCTTTTGGGAGAATAAAATGTGGTATTTGAGGGTTAGATGGCACATTTAATTTGAATTCCGTTTTTGGGGTTATTAACCCCATCTCTAAACCCCCCAAAGTAACTTTCTTTGGGATAGTGAAGTTTGTTGTGGGTTGTGGGTTTGAATGTCATAAAGTCTTCTGTGCCTAAGGAGATCGTTGCACTCTGTTTGTACATGTCCTGATTTATATAATATATTTCCCCCCCCTTTTCGGAGGGTTTTATAATTATAGATTTGTCCCCGTTCCCGTGTGACAAGCTTCAGTTCCTCTGTACTAAGTTATTAGGAAAGGTAGCCCCTGTTCACTAAAAGGGTTCGGAGTTCTTTAGAGCTATTTGCAAAAAAAAAATCGTTTCACCTGTATTAACTGACTGGGGGGATTCTCCTATTTTAAGTTCAATTGTGTTTGACCCCCTTTCTATTTTTCCTCCTCCATAAGGGACCTAAGGTGTGGATCCCCCTAAAACTGTGCTTAACACCCCAAATTTTGGCATTCAAAATTTTATTTTAATTTTGAAAAATTTTTGCCATTTGGGTTTTTGCAAAAACAGGTGAGATCTTTAGTCAAAGAAAAACACTAAACTTAGTGGTAGGCCAAAAAGGGCAGCCCCTCTGTAAAATCTGTAATTCCCGTTTTTAAAAGTTTTTGTAAGGTTTAAATTATCTGATTTGATCTGATTTTGTTATTTCTGACGGTTTCAGGCGGATGCGGGGCCTCTCCAGCCCCCCTAAAAAAGGAGGTGTGTTGGAATTGCCAGGGAGGAGGGAAAATAGTCCAATCAACCCCCTTCCTCCTGATTTGGGAGGACCCCATTTTTTGCTCGAGATCCCCTTTTTTTCCCCTGGACCTAACAGAAGTTTGTGAAAATTTGTATACAGGTTCTGCGTAGTTGATAGTAGTTCCCAGGGGTAAAAGGTTTGGTTTTTTAGAAATTAAAAAACTTTCCCTTCCTTGAATTTTGGAGGCCCTAGATATTGTTTGCGTTTCCGTGCCTTCAGTTTCCGTCTGATATTTTTTATAGAGTTTTGTAAACTTTGTTCTTCCTATAAAGTCTGGGTCCCCTCTAGTTTTGATGCCTGTTCTTCAAGTTTTTTAAAAATTTTAGAGGTACTTTCAATGTTTTTTTTCCCTTTAAGTAGATTTTATAAATCGTACCGAGTATCTATAATTCTGTTTCCCACTCTACCAAAAGGGGTTCAGACTGTGATCTATAGCGGTGTTTTATAAATTTTTAAGTCCACTAGGGATAATGCTTTTTTAATATAATTTTGTGTTTTTGCCCCCACCAGGATTTAATTTAGTCGTTTTGCTTTTATGTTTTTTTAATACCTCTTTGGTCAGAAAGTACTTTGATCAGATCCAATCAACGTTGAAAAACCGCTCTTGCCTCAGTTCGCCATTTCTCTTTATCCACGGGGCCACTTGGAAACTGGCCCTAAAATTGAAAATTTTACAAATTTTATATCGACAGAGGGGTTTTGACCTATTACTGCAAAAAATATAAACCCTGTTAAAAAATAACTTTTACTAAATTGTTAAAATTGTATTACTAAACCCCTATTAACTACCCCCAAAACCACCTAATGATACGCATACTAATTATCCATCGTGGAGTAAAAAGCCCCGATAAAGGGCGGCTCCCCTTTAAGACAGTAATATAAAGTATACGTGTTTTTACAATTCTTTAATCACAGCTATCCCAACGCCCTTTCCCCCCTACAATTTTGGGTTCATCAGGGGATTCAAAAAAAAAACCTCTCGTGTGGAATAAGAATACGTATATACAAAGCATATACAATCTATCTATGACGGATATATCACCCCCTTTTGGGTGAGATAAAAAAGTGATACTTAGCTTAGAAGCTGCCAGGTATAAAGTGTAATCCCCGACCCTTTGGTATGCGGCACCCCCGGGTAGAAGGGGAAAGAATGATTTATTTCTGCCTCCCCCTTTAAATACCTTATTTTTGGCCCTTTTGTGTATAAAATAAAAACCCTAGTATTTTCGTATTGATGTATATTTTTTTATATTATTGCCGGGTTCTACTTAAATTTTGCGATATCCCCCCGCCCTTTAATCAGTTTGGCGTTCCGGGTTGTACTGCGCATGACCGGAAACTAGATAAAATGTCATTTCCCCATTTGCTTCGGCGAAAAAAAACGTTTGGGAGCAATTTGTGTGGGGGGCAAGGTTTTTCCAGTGACGTCAGGGCTCGGGAGGGGCATCAGCCTTGGGTTTTTCTGGCTGGCCCGGAAGTGTATTAAGTTAAAGGAAGAGAAAAATAGAGACCACCCGGCTGGCGAGGATTAGAGTGGGCCGTTGGAGGGGACTGAAAATTCTTGTGGTCGTGAAGATGTCGAAAGGGTGACGGGCCCCCCCCAGCAATGTGCCCCTCTTAGTGCCAAAATTTTATGGCCCGCAGTTCTGTTCCTATGGGGTAGTTTTGGTTCAGCCGGCGAGAAGGGCCTGGAGAAGAAACCGCAAGAAAACAGTCTTGCCTTTGGGCCCTTCTGAGTCAGGCTGCCCCCTGCTCCCCCGGAAGGGCCACTTCCAGGTAAAGGGCCTATCCGGTCAGGAGAACCAGGATAGGGCCCAAGAAAAGCCCCATTTCGTTGAGGGAAATGCTTCCTCACTGAGGGGCCAAAATTGGGTTGGCATTCTTCGGGGAGGGCCCGATGGGGCCAGCGAAGAGAAGTGGGGGTAAAACGCCCGGTAATGTTGGCGAACCCCAAAAAAAAACGTTGAATCGCCCCAAAAACCGAAGGGCGTGGCCCCTGCGGATC
>JAODAL010039732.1:0-37685 GCA_025379985.1 Phyllomedusa bahiana
TGCTCCCCACACCTCTGTCTCCCCCCTTTTTCCCTTGTAGATTGTAAGCCCTCGCGGGCAGGGTCCTTTTCCTTCTGTTTCAGTTCTAGCTTTTTTTGCCCCATTGTAATTTTTCCCACATTTTTTATGTAGAAATTCCCCTTAAATGTACAGCCCCCGGGAATTAAATGGCGCCTAAAATAAATAATAATAATAAAAAAAAAGACGGAAAAGTTGAGGAAAAATCGAAGACATTTGAGAAAAAAAAGAAGAGAGGGGGGCCCTGGGGGGGATTCCAGACATCCAAAATAGTGCTGTGAAACGTGAGAAACACGGACACTGCCAGATGCAGCAGGGAAATATTCTGGCCAAGTGGAAATTCCCAGAACCACATATTGCCGGATCGGAGGGCAACCAGAGGTGGGGGGAGAAAATGTATGTTACACGTGCTGGCAGAATGACGAGAAAGCAGCCCATCTCAATGACTATATCTAATTCACAATAGCCTATGGGTTTCATGTGCAAAATTGATGTGTTATTCTAGTTAACTAGTCTGTTGTTAAAAGAGAAAGGATGTAGCAATAGGAAAATTTACTGTCTAGGGCCCTCAGGGTTCCCCACTATTTTGTGTTTTTCCTCTCGTGTTGTGGGAGTTGGGGGTTTTTAGTTGGTGGAGACCCTCGTGTGTAAGGAGGTCAAACTCAGGGAATAATTTATCAGTTACAAAGCTTGAGTTACGAATAAAAGACAAACAGAACAGGAGCCTTTTCCCCGCCGTAACAAAACCCTTTTTATGGAAATTTTTTTGCTGGCAACGCTTATTAGGGTGGAGATCCCTGCTTTGATGTTTTCCATACAATGAACACACACAGAAGGGAATCTGCTCTACGTATGGTTGGTTCAAGAAGGGTTTTTCAGCGATGAAAGTGTCAGCGCCCGGAAACTATGAGAATTATCCGGGCAGATTTTCTGCGTCCTTCACATAAGTATTGTTGGTGCTTACAGTGCATCACAAAATACTCAAGTAAAATCAGCGTTGTCAGAATGAGGATACTGATTTTACATAGTTACAACGGTTGAAAAAAGACATACGTCCATCAAGTTCAACCAAAGGTGGGGAAAAATGTGGGTGAAGGGAGGGGAGTAGGGAATTTTTAAGCTTTGTTTCCCCTACTGATGAAGACTTTGGAAACCATGAAGCAAGAACCAATCTGCCCTAAGGGTAAGTTCACACGGCTTATTTTGGGGAGCATTTCACCACGTATTTGGAGCGTACTGCGCACTAATACGAGCGAAATGCGCCCAAATCATTACAGTAATCCACAGTTCTCATAGAGAATTATGGATTACGCCTCGCCTCCGCGGGCATACAATACGATCGTATTGCATGCGTGGGGAGATAATTGATATGTCAGTAATGCATGTCTATGGGGCCGGTGGGCTGCCACCCCCTGCGTCGTGGGAGTATGTGCCGATCAGCGTGACTCCCGAAGACCCCACATAATTGCGGGCCGTATAGTACACCCCGCAAGGAAGATTTGCCCTGGACTGGATCAAGATATTTTAAACGGCTACATACATATGAATATTATTTAGTAATAAGTAGTTATCTAAGCCTTTCTTGAAACCCTCACCTGTTCCTGCTGTGTCCAGCTTCTCAGGTTGCTATTCTCATGGTGATAAGGTTTTTTCTCTTCTGCAGATTGAATCCTTTTCTCTCTACACAAGAGGGTTTTACATGAAACAACTTCCCCCCATACTTTTTGTAAGGGCCATTAATATATTTATATAAATTAATCATGTCTCCCCGGAGCTGTTTTTTCTCAATACTAAATAAGTTTAATTCTTTTAACCTCTCCTTATAACTAAGATGCTCCATTCCCATTATTAGTTTGGTTGCTCATCTTTTCACTTGCTAGCTCTGTTACTTCCTCTATATAAACTAGAGCCCAGAACTGAACAGCATATTCCAGATGAGACCTCAACAATGCTTTATATAGCAGTAATTTATATCCCTGTCTTGCGAGGCCATGCCTCTTTTAACTCCTTACCCACGTATGACTTACTCATATGTCATAGCGCCAGTAAGGGGCTTTGTAGCGGGATCGATTATAGGTGTTAGTGGCTAATTGTAGCTAACACCCGGCGTTCCTCACAGTGATCGGGGCACCTGCGGCCAAATTGCAGGGCCCAGATCACTTCACATGGCAGCAGGTAGCCTTGTAAAGGCTTCCATAGCCATTATGTTGTAAATCTGCCTGGGGCCGGAAGTGGGGAAACCGCCATCTTGGTACTCGCTAATGCATTGTAAATGCAATGCATTAGGCTGTATAAACGATCGTGCCCCCTAGTGGTGAAGCACCCTAGGTGGACTCAAAGTTAAAGTGAAAAAATAAAAAGTTTTAAAGTTTAAAAAAATAAAAATGTATTAAAAGTTCAAACACCCGTTGTCATTAAGATAAAAAAAATAAAATGATAAAAAAGTTAAAAAGTTACACGTATTTGGTATTGCTGCGTCCAAAAAGTCTGATCTATTAAAATATAAAATAATTAATCCCTAACGCTGAACACCGTAGAAGAAAAAAAAATTCCAAACGCCAGAATTGCGTTTTTTTTTGGTCATTTCACGTCCCATAAAAATTGGAATAAAATTGATCAAAAAAGTTGCATGCATTCCGAACTGATAGCAATAAAAAATACACTGCAGCACACAAAAAGGCAGCCTCTCTCATGCCCGTAGGTGTTAGTACAAAAAAGTTATTGGCCGCACAAAATGGCGCAGCAGCGCAAATTTCAAAAGTAGAAAATGTTTGCAATTTTTTTACGGTACCAATACATGTTTGGTATTGCTGGATGCATGTCAACCTATATAATACAGATAACACATCATTTTTACTGAAGAATGAATGTCGTAAAAACAAAACTCACGTAAACATATCGCAAGTACGTCTTTTTTCACATTTTGCCCCAATTCTAATTTTTATGCCACTTCCCAGTAGATTCTATAGTAATACGAATAACACCATTAGAAAGTACATCTTGTCCCGCAAAATAAAATCCCTCATATGTCTATGTAGGTGGAAAAATAAAAAAGTTATGGCTCATGGAAGGCGGGGACCCGGGAAAGGGGGTTAAAAACACACCAATACCCTATCTTTTTTGATGTCTAAAATTTGCCCTTTAAAAATTTTCCTCACTTTTAGGATATGGCCTTTTAGCCACTTTTAAAATTAGGGGCTGAAAGGGCCCCCGGCCAAAAATAAGAAAAAAATGGGTCCGCAAATTCACTGAACCACTGCCCCCCCTTTTACTTTTTGGGCCATGTCCCCAGGGGCACGTTTTTTCAGGGTTCTCGGTTTTGAAAACCGGCTAAAAAAATTTTACACGAACCAAAAATGGAAAACCCGTGCGGGGGGGAACCCCACTCCCACGGGTTTTCAGCGGTTTTTTGGTCGCTGGGGGGCCGAAAAGCTTAAAACATGTTCATTCTTCCATCCGGTTTTCGGAGGGAATATGAAAAACCCCCTAGGGAAAGGGGGGAAGGCTTTTCAAGCAAACCGAGAAAAAAAAGCCTTTCCCCCGGGGCCATTTTCCCTTGGCAGGGAAAAAAAGGACAAATTCCCGGTCGGATTAAACCAAAGGGAAATTTTTTTCCTGTCCCCGTGTAAACGCCCCCTTTCCCTTTGGGGTAGGACCCCAACCCTTAGTAAACCAAAAAAAACAGGACTATTTTAAAATTCTCCCACCTCTCCCTCCCCCCCCCCACCTTGCTGTGGGTAATGTTTTTTGCTGGGTTGGGGAAAAGCCACAGCCCTTTTTAAGATCGCTTTTAAAGGGAAATCTCAGAAAAACCCCCCTACTATCTTTTCCCTGACAGAGCCCCTTCCAATTTGTTTTTTTTCCCCTTCTTCGCGGGAAAAAGCGCAAACCACTTTGTATTTTTAAATATACCCAAATTGTGGTAAATCATGAAAAATTTGTATTCAAACATATCCAACGGGAAAATTAGGGGCCCTTTAATGGGGAAAAAGCTGTCTACAGTAAAAAATGTCCTTTGTTGCCCAAAAGCAAACCAATCAAGTTTATAGCAATTTAATCAGAGCCGTTTCTTTTTTTCCATAGCACAATTGAAAAAAAAGCGAGTTCTGTTTGTCGATGTGAGCTTTGATTGGTTGTTTGGGCAACAAAGAAGCCCTTAAACGGGCTAGACATTTTTTAAATACGTAAGGCCAGTGTTGGACTGGGGTCCCGGGGGGCCCACGGTGGAGTTATCCTGGGCGTCCCCCAGTTGATTTTTTTTCTGGCCCCCCTTTGTAGATTATTTTGGGGGCCCACCCTACTTCTACTGAAAAATTGATTTGTACAGGGCCTTCTATGCTCTTTTTTCCCTTTTTTTTTGCTGCTCGTTCTCTGCCTTTTGCCTTTTGAGGAATTATGCATTTAAAAAACCCAAACCCCCGGGGTCTGCTGTTTTTTAAGGGGCCCCACCGGGGGTTTACCAAATTTTTCCCTGTTGAGGGGTTCACCCCCCCCCCCCCCCCCTTTTTTTCCCCCTTTTGGGGGTTTTTCCCTTCCCCCCCTTCCCCCCCCTTTTCCCCCCCCCCGCTTCCCCCGGGGGTTTTCCCCGGGGTTGGCCCCCCCGCTTTAAAATTTCCCCCCCCCCCCCCCCCCCCCTGTCCCCTTTTCCCCCCCCCCCCCCCCCTTTTGGGCCCCCTTTACCCCCCCTTCCCCCCCCCCCCCCCCCCCCCCCCCCCCTTCCCCCCTTTCCCCCCCCCCCCTTTTTGCCCCCCCCCCCCCTCCCCCCCCCCCCCCCCTTCCCCCCCCCCCCCCCCCCTCCCCCCCGGGTTTTTCCCACCCCCCCCTGGGGGGGGTCCCCCTTTTCCCCCCCAAGGTTTTTCCGCCCCCCCCCCCCCCCCTCCCCCCCCCCCCCCCCCCCCCGGGTTCCCACCCCCCCCCCCCCAAAAAATTTCCCCCCCCCCCCCACCCCCCCCCCCCCCCCCCCCCGGGGCCCCCCCCAACCCCCCCCCCCCCCCCGCCCCCCAAAACCCCCCCCCCATAAAGGGCGCTGGCCCTTTTAAATGCCAGTTTCCTAAAAAAAAGCTTTTTTTAAAATTTTTTTAAACCCACTTTTTCCCAACGGGGAAAAAAATTTTCCGGGCACTATAATTATTTCCCTTTAAAAACGGGGATGGGGGGCCGAAAAACCCCTACGGTTAATATAGTTTTTTTATAGGGGAAATTGGGTTTAGGTTTAATTTTTAAAATGCAAAAATCTTTTTAACGGGGTTAAATTTTTTTTGGGGAGGAAAAGGGTTGACATTTTAATTACTTCGGGAATACTAGAAATTTGAATTAAAATGGGGCCGGTTTTCCCCGCCCCACGCGCCCGGAGTACGGGTTATTAGCGCGAGTCCCAAAAAACACGATTTACTGCGGGGTACATCGTGTGAACTTTCCCTTAAATTTTTGCCCCTTTTTCTATTTTTTAAAAATTTTTAAAGGTGAGATTTTTAATGAAAAACCTTACAAAGGGGGAAACAAGACGGGAAACAAAGGAGGACGCTATAAAAGGGGGGGTTGTGTCATTTTCTCCCTGCTCTGACCCAAAAAAACGTTTCGCAGCCCTGTTTGCCGATGATGAACCTTTTTGGGCCAAAACTGCGGGAAAACTGCGGGGTTTTTTTGTATACGCGGATTCTACGGGGTTGTATTGCTCCAGATACGTATGATTAGACACATTAGATTCGATACATTTATGAATGTAACATGCCAAAATGTGGTGTGAAAGTGTCAGACTAATCCATACCAATTTCATAGTGGCGAGGCTGAAACTAAATTTGCCGCATACACTCTACTCGCCACTTTAGGTGCATAAATGTGTCAATGTGTCTCGCAATGTGACACATTTATAAAATGGTCCCGACACTTTCTTTCATTATGACAAAGGCAACCCAAACCTATTGAAGTACGACTGTCGAAGCGGCCCCATTTTTTAAAAATACAGCCCTTTTAAAAATTGACCGAACTTTTTTGATCTTGGATGTGGAAAAAAGGGGTTCCCAAAGGGCCATAATTTAAAAGTTTCCTGGGCCCAATGCAAAAAGGGGAAATTTGGGCCCACCCCCTTTTACCATGTTTTTATATATAAAAACTGGTGTCATCTTATTTGGCGGGAAAAGCTTCTGGCCCCGGGGGCTGGACTGGCCCACAGGGGAAATTTGGGGAAAACCCCCCGGGGGGGCCCTGAGCATGGAAAGCCCTTGGGAGTTTTTTTAACTGCTTTTACATTCAAGAACAGAAAAAAAGCAAAAAAAGAGAGGAAAAAAAGCAAGATGCAGAGTATAAAAGGCTTGAACAGAATTATAGGGGCTGTATTCGGGCTCCTAAAATAAAGTCCCGAGGGGCCCCCAAAACGGGTTCAACTGGGGGGCCCCCTAAATTTAAATCCCCCTCGGGCCCTTAAGCCAACCCAGTAGACACCGGGGCCCCATTTGGATTGAAAAGGGGGCCCGGTGCACTGCAACCTCGGTATCCCCTATAGCTACGCCCCTGAAGGGCACTTTGTTTTGTTATGGGGGGCCCCCAGAGCAGCAGAAAAAACCCTCATCAAAAAAAAAAGGGCCCCCCCCCTGGGATTAAAAAATTTTATTAAACGTTCTTTATAAGAAGAAAAACCTCTTGAAATGTGTTGTAACACAAGACTGCCAATAAAGTAATTCATTATTCCAGGACAAACATCAACATTATTTCAAGACAAGCATCTGTAGCGGTTTCCCACGAGCCTTTTTATTTTCCCTTTTTTCCCCATTTTTTTAGTGCATATTTATAGAACAACTCATCACTTCTGGATGTTTTTAAACCCAACAGATATATTTCTTTCCCTTTTACTAACGTCAGCACGAAAATACCCTCCCAAAATCCCTTTTTCATCTGGTTTCTGAAATTTTTGTTTAAAAAGGGTGGTTAAACCCCCTTCCCCCCACACATGGCACTCTCCAGACAGAATAGGTAGCCTCCCAATTATTGTGAAATATCATTTTCCACATTGGGGAAAATATTTGGGAAACATTGATTCTGCTTGTCTGTGCGTGCATGTGTGCATATCTATACGCACACAACTCACAAAAAGTTTGGGATAATTGGCTTTTGGTAGAAATTTCAGGATGAACATAAAGGGCCCCATTTTATGAAAACCCTGGGAGGTCTAAAACTCTCCCCTTTTTTTCCATAGTAAAACCCGGGGGAAAAAAGTGGAAAATTTTAGGGCCTAAAAGGTTTTAAACTGGGGCCCTATAATTCTTTAAAATTTTTTTTTTTAAAAGGAAAAAACCCCAAACTTTTTTCCTTTAAAATGCACATGTTCAACTGATCAATGTTTCATTAATTTTTTTCACAATTTCTGTTTTCCCAATAAGGGAGCTTAAAGGCAAAAATTTCCCAAATTTCCCCCCAATAAATTTAGAGGGGCAATTTTTAATTGGGGTTTTTAAAAGTCCCCCTCATTGTGCTGTTTATAAATTTTTACATAAAGAAACCAAAAAAACATCTTACAAAATTATCAACGTACCTCCCATTGTGAGGCTTCAAGCAGGGTTCTCTCAGGCGGAAGTGGCCCCCTAGCTTAGAGTGTCCAGAGTGTAAACGCCCTGTTTTTAAACAGAAATACAGAGAAACTGGAACTCAAAGAGCTTTTTAGCATGAGACTTCCCATCATTTCATAGACAATAACTTCGCTATTCATAAAATAAATTTTGACTTGCCCAAATAATTTTGTGTATGCTTACTATGCATATTCTTGTATTGGCCAAATTTCATTGTTACTTTTTTTTGCTTCTAAAAAACAAATTTTTAAATTTTTTTTAATTTTTTTAGTTTTTTTTTGTTTAAAACCATTTTTTTGGGTTTCAACCACTGTCTATAACCTTTTGGGCTTGCTCTTTGATTTGATCAAGCACTTTTCGGCAAAAAACTGTTTAGGTTTCTTTACATTTCCCAATTGGTTTTTGGGGCATACTTTGGGCGACTCACTTGGGTACAAATAAGGCCCTTTTTTTCAACTCTACCCACAAATGTTTATTGGGTTTTAATATGAGGACTGTTTGGGGGCCAATCCAGCAAACTCTTTGTCATTGAAACCCTTTCCCTTTGCCCAAAATCGATGTGTTTCCCCCAGGTTTCTTTAGTATATGAAGTAATCATCTTGTGGATACTTGATATAGTTACAATTTAGATCCAAAATTTTATCCCACACCCCGGGTGCGAAAAAACCCATGGCATCAGGGGTTTCCCTTTAAAAAACTTTACAGTTCAATCAATTTCTTCATTCATTAGCCTCCTTTTCCCTTGATTCTTCTGGAACCCCCTTTGGGAACCCTCGAGTCCCTTTTTTAATTTAAAAAATTTTTTTCATTTTTCCAAATTTACCCCTTTCCCAACCCTTAATTTTTTATAAATTTTTTCCCAAAAACTGGAAAAACCAATGCCTTTTTTTTGGGGCCCCTTTTCCAGAAATTGTTTTTAAAGGGAAAGTGGCTGGACGTCGGGGATTGTTACAAAACCTACGAATTCCCCCTCCATGGGGTGCTTTTTTGCACCCCCAATTAATAGGAAAATTTGATGAGCAAAAATTGTTGACCTTTTAATAAAATTTTTCTTGCACGTTCCCCCCTCTTTTGCTTTGGAAAAAAAGGACTTCCTTTTTGTATTCTTCCCAAATGTCATGGCCTCACATGATGCAATTTTGGGAATTTTTCCCCTTTACCGTATTGATGAGTTTGGGTGAGGGTGTTTCCCCTTTTTGGGGAAAACTTCTTCATGGGTGCCCTCGATTTCAAAACCAGTTTCCCCTTTTCACTTGGCAAAAAACCTAAATTTAACCCCACGGGGCTATTAGGGAAATTGTGAGAAAAAAGATTTTTTAATTTTTGGATAAAAAAGAAAAAAAGATTCTTCCCCCCCGCAAACAAAAAGAGAAATGAAGTTATTTTGACAAAAATCTGGGTAACTAAGGGATATGGGAAAATAGTTTCAAGGTCAAAAATTTTATGAATAGCAAAGATGAATTTTCCTTTTAAAAATTTAAAGGTAGTCATCACGTTTAAAACGGTTTTTTGAATGGGGGAAGAGGAAAGGAGCCAAACCAAAAGTTCAAAAAATTAAAAACCCCTTTTGGCTTTTTCAATGTATTTGTAAAAATTGCCTTTATCTGGATTAAGTTTCCTGCAAAAATTTGCCCCCAAATTTTTTTTTTGTGTTATTTTGGGTGACATTTTGGGGCGACATGTATGTGGGGGCTTTACGCCAAAAATTTTTTGGGGTACATGGGGCCCCCAGCCCCTCCCCTGTCGGAGCAGCGTTTTGGGGACTTTCGCTGCGGCCCCGCCTTTTAAGGGGGGGGGGGCGCGGCGCCGGGGGGAGGGGGCGGGGGGGTGGGGCCGGGGAGGCCCTTTCCGGGGCCCGGGGGCGGCGCCCCCGTATAGTCCCAGGCAAAGGGACCATCGGGGTCCCAAAAACGCGGGGCTGGGAAAACTCCGACAAGCAGACCTGTTTTTTTTTTTTTAAAAAAAACCCCCCGGGGAGGCGAAGTGAAACAGGATCGGGAAAATGCGAAAGGGAAAAGGATTCCCAAAAATCGCGCCCGAAGTCTCGGCGACCCCCCCGGGGGGGAAAAAAATTCCCTTTAAAAAAATTTAAAAGGTGCTTCACAAAAAAAAAATAAATTTTAAATTCCCTTAAAAAATATGTTTTTTTTTCTGAAAATTTTTGATCCAAATCATTTTTCCTTAAAAAAACCAACTAAAATTGGGAAAAACCCCATTTTGGGCATTTACACAGAAAAAATTAAAAAATTTAAAAAAAAAAAAATTTTAGGGAAGAAAAAACTATTTTTTTCTTGGGGGGAAACCCCCCAAAATAATTTTTTTAAAAAATTCCTTTTTATCCAAAAAATTAACCTAAAAACTTTTTTTCTTTTTTTTTACCCCAAAATTTTTAAAAAAAATAAAGGGAAAAAAATATTTTGGGGAAATATTTTTTTTTTAGAATCATTTAACCAAATCCAAACAAAAGGAGGTTTTGGTTTTGGCCTTCGGCTTTTTCCAAAAACCCTACCCTTCCTTTTGGTCAAAATTTTCGGGGCATTTGAAAAATTTGGCCAATCCAGAGCGGCGCCCAAAAAATTTCTTTCCCCATAAAAAACCCTATGAGAAAAAGTAGTCGCCGCTCTGATTGGCCCAAAGCCGGAAAAGAGCCCCCCCTCCCCCAAACCAAATTAGCTCGTTTCCCCCCTTTTTTTCTGTTTTTTGAACTGTCCCCCCTTTGAATATGATTGGGCCATTTTTCCTCCATTGGCTAAATTTGGGGCTTTGTCGCTCCCATTCGATTGGCCGAAGCCCAGGCGAAGCCCCCCCCAAACTCAACCCAAACACTCTTTTGGCAGCCTTTTTTTCTGTAAATTTTTAACCGTCCCCCCTAACCCCGATTGGTCCAAACTCCTCCATAGGCAGAATGGGGCTTTGTTGGCTTTCCCATTTTTGATTGGGGCTAAAATTCTCCATAGGGTAGAATTTGGGGCTTTGGGGCCCCTATTTTTGATTGGCCGGTTTTTTTGGGCCCACCAATGAGAATAGGTTTTAGGATTTGAAATTACTGTATTTCCGGCAATTTCCCAATCAATTTTTTCTTGATTTTGTGCCGTTCTCGAGTTTTGGGGGAAAATGATTTTATTTTTTTTTAAAAAGTGTTTTTTTTCATTACAGACCCTTTTTTTGACACTGTTTTTTTTTCCCCCTTTATTAAAAGGGGTTTTTTTTTCGGGGGAAACAAAATCCTTGGGGGGTTGGGGACGGAGGGAGCGCCGGATTCTGTCGCGATCTTCCCAAACCGCTTCCCCCCCCGCATGTTCCGATCCCCGGTTCACTTCGGGCCCGGACCTTGGTTTTTAAACCCCCCCCCCAAAAAAGGATAAAAACCCCCCTTTTTTAAAGGGGAATTTTGTTTACCAGCCCCCAAAAACCCTAATAATTTTTCCGCCCGACAGGCCCTGTCCCCTCGGAAACTTTTTTTTCCCTTCCCTTTCCCGGCGCCAAGTCCCCCCCCCGCACCCCAAACAATGGCGAGGGCGGCGGACTTTTACCCCATTTTTTGAGTGCACTTCCCACCCGGGGAAGCATAGGCGCACGCCCGCCCAAAAGGGGCCCCGTCCCCCCCCCTTCGCCTCTTACGCGGGAGGCGGGGGCGGATTTAATGATTTGTATTAGCCCGCCCGGCCGGGGGACTTTAAAAAGGCGCGATTCCGCCGGAAAAAGGGGGAAAACGGCGCCTCGACCCGGGGGAAATTTAAAACATGTGGCCCCTTTTAGTCCCCTTTGGGAAACCAAATTTTAAAATTTACCATAGAGTTTTGTTTTCCCAAAATTTTTTCCGCTCCATTCATAATGGGTTTAATAGGATTTTTGATCAGGGGTCATAGAACCACTTTTTTTAAAAGGCAATGCCTTGCTCTTTCCCATTTTTGGGTGTAATTTTTAGATCTCACAAAAGTGCCCAAAATTTTCTTAAGTGACAATGAACCCGTGTTTTTTTCCCAAACATCTGACTCTTTCTTCAGCTAGCCCACATCAATTTCCATGATGGATAGGCTGATTCAAGTCTCAAGCCCACCAACCCCCTTCCACAATTGACAAGCTCCGCCCAAAATGCCTCATAGGCCATGTAAGCATTCTCCCAGCACCTAACGTGGACTTCTTGGCATCAAACCACTCTCTAGAGATTTAAAAAAAATTTCCCTGTGAACATGCCCCACAACCTGCCCATGTTAAAAATGACCAAAAGAAAACTGGGAGAAGAAATGGTTGCACATTTTTAATAAAAAAAATTTTTTTTTTAAATATTCAACTTTTTTTTCCCCAAAAAACAATTTTAAATTTAAAAGGGGGTTTTCTCACCATGCTTTTTTACTGAGCCACAGGCAGCTTTTTTATACTTTGGTCTCTTTCAGGCTGTGAGTGCTTCTGTAGTAGTGATTAGCATAGTCAGCTTCTCTGTAACTAGCTGAGACATTGCAAAGACATAAGTACAGGAGATTTAACATTCAGTAAACAAAGCTGCAAGGGCTCTGAGGAGTGAAAAGAATTGCTTATCAGTAAACAAAAGCTAATCAGGTCATGGCCACTGCTGTTCGTAACCTGTTCCTTTCTAACTCCCTCAAACTGCTAGCTCTCACAGAAACATGGCTCCAGCAATCAGACACTGCTTTTATTGCTGCTCTCACCTATGGCGACCTACACTTCACCCACACCCCTAGACCTGAGAACTGGGGAGGAAAGGGGTTGGATACTACTTTTTTTTTCACTGTTTCTTTTTTGTCATTCCCCATTTTCCCTTTCCTTTTAGGTCCCACCCTTAAAACCTTTTGGCCATTTTGTCTCCGAGTTTTTCAGTTGTGTTTCAGACCCCCCCCTTACCCTGACAAATCTCTGGTTTATTTTTTTCTTTTTCGCTTCCTTACTTCCTCTCTACTGAATAAAACGGGATCATCTGGGGATTTTAACTTTCCCCCTTGACGACCAAAATGTTCCTTCGCCCCTCTGTTCTTTCAAATAACCCCTTCCCTCAGCCCTATCTCAGGGTTTTCGACTCGCCCACCCCCAAAGGGTGGGAACTTTCTTATCTGGTTTTCTGTCTTTTTTCTCAATTTCAACTTTAAATAAATTTTTCCTTATGCCCCTCTGATATAAAACCTTTTTTTTTCCCTTTCCCATCCAAAAAAAAAAATAAATTTTTCAGCCTTTCTGGGCACACCCGCCCACAACAATTCAGAAATTTTGCTTCCCTCAATTTCTCAGGGAAACCCCAGACTCCCACAGTCCTCACTGCCCCTTTAAACTCCCCTTTTCTTCTGTCCCGACCTGGCTGTCATACCATAAATTTAAAGGGCCCCCCAACCCAAATTTGGGAAAAATTGGCCCCAAACTCCCCAACACCGCACCACCCTGGGTCAGACCCCGGGCACCTTTGACACAAAAACCCCCCCGATTTCGTTTTCCGGGCAACTTTTGTTCTCTAGCTGTATTTCCTCCCCTTTAAACTGCAATTTTTGTAACCTCCCTCTTCACTGGGGAAAAATTCTCCTTTTTCCCTTTAAAAAACACGCTTTTTTTAAAACCCCTTTTACTGGAAAAGCCCACTCGGGACCCATCCGGGCCCTGCTAATTAAAATCAGTCCCTAACCTCCCCTTTAAATCCTCTAAACCCCAAAAAATGAGGGGGTTTCTCCCTCCCGCCAAAAATCCGCTATTCTCGGCAAACTCTCTTCTCGAATAAAAACAAAAACAATTTAAAGGGCCCTTACACTCCAAGAAACTGCCCCAAGCTAAAGCCCAAATTGACCTCCTCACTGCAAAATCTCAGGGAAAACTTTTAAAATTGATTTTTTCTTCGGGGTCTCT
The DNA here is from genome assembly GCA_025379985.1 of Phyllomedusa bahiana. Lineage (NCBI taxonomy): Eukaryota > Metazoa > Chordata > Amphibia > Anura > Hylidae > Phyllomedusa > Phyllomedusa bahiana. The sequence goes on from JAODAL010039732.1 coordinate 13,428, forward strand.
CTGAAACATTTGACACTGTTGATCACCATCTTCTCCCAACCTCGGGTGCCTTTGGCCTCCAACACCGCTCTCTTTTTTGGTTTTCTCATCCTATTTCTCTGACCATTTCCTTTCAGTGCCCCAAATTTTCAGGTTCTACCTCCCTCCTCCCCCCTCTTCCCTTTGCGGGGTTTCCACAGGGACCCGGTTTTCTTTGGGTCCTTTTCCCCCTTTTAAAATTCTAAAACAAAAAAAAAATTTGGGACAAACCACCAAATTTTTGGGATTTAAATTTCCCATCTCTATGCTGTTTCCCAATTATACATTTTCTTCCCTTTACATCACTCCCCCCTTTTTTTACAAAAAACCAGGGGACTGTCTGTCCCGCCCGTCTCTGTTATCTGTCCTCTCCCAAATTTTAAACTAAACATCACTGGAAATTTGAATTTCCCAAGTAAACCCAAACCATCTACTAACCGACCCCATTTCTCCCAATTTTTTTTCAGGGGTGTGGCCCCAAACCAAACTCCTAGGCAGCAGGCCCGATTGGGGGGTTTTATTCCTACCCCCGATCTGCCCAAAACACCCCTTAAATCCAACCCCTTTTCCCATTCCGTCACCGCACCCAAGCCCCATCCTCCAAAACCCTTTCCCCTTTTCTCACTTTTGGAAACAACTCAAACCCCCATTTTTCCTCTTTTTCATTCTCGTCTTGACTACGGGTAACTCCCTGTTTATAAATTCTCCCTCTCTGCAACCTCCCCCCCCCTCTCCAACTGTCCCAAAATGCAGCAGCAAGGTTTCCATCTTTCTTTCCACCGCTATCTAAATTGCCTCTAACCCTGGTCAGCCCCGAAACCTGTTTCCCCCTTCAGTAAAAGGGAACCCCCATAAACTAATCTCTCCCCCCCCCCTTTAAGGCTCCCACACACGGGAAAACCCCCCCTAAAAACCCCCTTCCCCCCACTCTGCTAGCACCCTCCCCCGGCTCCCCAGCTCTGCTGAAAATTTTAAAGACTAAAATTTTTCCAATCTTTCCGGGAACCCCCCCTTGGCCCCGGCTCAAAGATTTTTCCCCATGCGGCACCAGAAACCCCTGGAAAAGGCTACGCGGGCGGATCAGGCTTTACTCATAACCCCCCATTTTTTTAAGGGAGGGCCCTAAAAAATAAATTTTCTAAAATTCTTTTTCTACCAGAACCCCCAAATTTGCTTCCCCCCTTTCACACATTTCGTTAAAACCCCTACACTTGGCACTACCCTTGTATATTTTTTTTACTATCAGGGGGGGCGGGTTTAACCCCAATTTTTAAAAGTAAAAAAACCCCCCATATTTTTTTTCACAGGGCAGGCCCTTTAAAAAAAAACCCATTTTCTTTAACCCTTCCCGTCCCCCAACCCGAAACACTAATGTTTGCAACACTAGCAACCCCAAGGGCCCCTGCACCTTGTGTCCTTTTTGTAAGTATTTTTCCTCACGGGATAATAAACTGTCCTTTTTGTCAGAACCAATCCCCTATAAATTGAAAAAAATTTTGGCTGCAGAAAATTTTGGGGCGCTTTTATAAAAAAAGGGGTTTAAATTTTTACTAAAAAAACCCTTTTTAAAGGCCCGATGTCTACACAGCACAGGTTTTAAAATAGCGGTTTTTTTAAAGCTTTTTTCAGTATTTAGAATCTGCAAAAAATCTGACTGTAATCCTGTGCTCATAGACCACAATAGAAAATCCATACAGTAGTCCACTATTTTTTTATTTCTGGATTTCTAACCCCCCCCGGCCCCCACTGGGGGAAAAATTTTGAAAAATTTCTATTTTTCCCCCAAAATTTCCCTTTTGGGAAATTCCTGAAAATTTCCAATCCCGGGGAAGGAATTAAAAAACTGACCACTTTTTTTCCCCACAAACCCGCGGAAACTAAAAAAGGGAACAACGTTTTAAAAATGCCGTATGATTTTTTTATGCCATTTTATCATATTCTGTGTAGACATAGCCTTAGAAAAATGAGTGACTCATTCATGGGGGATGTCACCCCTGCTGTTTTTTCAAATCACCCAAAAAATTATGGCCCAAAAACCAGAAAACCCGGTGTGCACCCAGATCAGATAAATTCTCTCTTATCTCATGACTAACGGAAAATCGAAGACTAATGAAATTTGGGAAAAAGCCCTTAAAATTTCCCCTTTTCCCAAAAATTGAAAAAAGGTTAAAAGGGGTTTTTCCACTACAAAGAAAAGCTTTCCAAATGTAGGGAAAACAAATGAAGACATTTTCCAAAAACATTGCTTTGTTCATCTTTTTTTGTTAAGGAAACATAAATGATTTTTTTCACATTCCTGGGTCTATTTGGTTCCCCCCATTTACCGACCGTTTTACTCTGTTCTCCCCTGAGTTTGTTCTATGTGATACAGGGATTTAATTTTACCACCGGGGGGGGCAGCCAGAGTGAGAGTTTTAAATTTTTCGAAACTTCAGAAAAAAACACTAAATTTTCTACTGTTTTTACTTTGATAAATCTCCTGCTAGCAGTTTTTAGAGAAGCTTCAAAACTAATCAAAAATAATTAGCAACTGGGAAAAAACTGAGTTTTAATACATGGGGGAATGCACCCAAACTCGTATGCTAATTACAGACAGCTGAACAGGAGGGGGACAGGAAGTAACTAAAAAACCTGAGGGAGACAATTTTGTGTTGACGATTATTATCGACAAAGTTGAAATCAGCCCCAGTTTTTTTTTTTTGAAACGAAATTTTTAATCATGCATAAATTTTTGGTTCAAACTGTGGGATCCCTCTAATTTAAAATCCCGCCATTTTTTGGCGTTCCCCGTCATTTTGGCAGCCACAAATCAGCTTTCAAATAGACAGGTTTAAATGTTTTGGGCGACATCATGACTGGGAGTATAAGGTTGCCCAAAGGGTGGGGAAAAAACACATGGGCCCCTCGTTTTTCATAGAACAGCCCTTTTCCGTTTTAGCCCCCATGGTCTCTCAGCGTCCCCAGAGCAGAAGGACTTTCGCTCTGGCCCTTTTGTCCAAATAGCTCAGCGAAATTAATCTATTTCTTCACAGAGAAAAACCTAATGTTAGCTTTTGATCCCCTTAAAAACCCCTTTGTTAGATTAAGATTTGGGGAAAATTTTTAGAATTAGGTAGAAAATTTTTTAAAGGGGCAAACAAACCCCTGTAAAGTCATTGGGGGGGGGGCTAGGGGGCCCCCGCTGGGGGAACACAGACCCAAACTTTTAAAAAAAATACTGGTAAAGTTTACCAAGAAAATATTTTAGACAAATTTCACTTTCAAAAGCTTTAATTTTTAAAAATTTTTTATTTTAAATATTTCCGGATATTGGGCAGGGCCCGAACTTTTAAAAAAAGGGTCCCCAACTTTTTTTAGTAAAAGCATGGTCTCTTTGCTGGTGCAAAACTTTCCCCTTTTTAAATTTCAAAACTTTTCAGAATAGGTGTTTTAATTTTAATTTTTACCCAATCCACCTTTTTCATATATCCACCTTGCAGTTTAAATTAAATCCAGCAATTTTGTAGTCAGCACAGGTTTTATAGGGCCAAAAAAAACTTTTAATACCGAAAACATTTCAATACGTTTTTTTTTTGCATTTTGGGGCCCCGTCCAATTTGTTTTAAAACCCCTTCAGTTAAAAATTTTAATCCACAATTGTGAGTTACCACAGGGAAATTGATAGGTTTCCAAAAAAACCTTTAATTATCCGAAAAAATACAGAAAACGGTTTTTTTTTTGCACTTTTGCCCCTCCAAATTTTTCATTGAGGGACCTTGCACTTAAAAAGGAAGCAGCAATTTTGTAGTCACCACAGGGAAATTGAAAGGTGCCAAAAAAACCTTGTATTATCCGAATAAAAAATTTAATAAAGTGTTTTTTTACTTTGGCCACAAGCTTTTTTTATTACCCTTGCCTTAAATTTTAAAAAAGCAATTTTATCACCACAGGTGAATTTAAAGGTGCCAAAAATACCTTGTATTATCCGAAACATTTCAAAAACGTGCTTTTTTCACTTTGGCCCAGGCCACTTTGTTGATAGATCTACTTTGCAGAAAAAATTTGAAAACAGCAATTTTTTATCCCACAGGTGAATTTTATAGGGGGCCAAAAATTCCCTGTATTATCCGAATACATTTCAGTACTGTTTTTTCACTTTTTTCGCAGGGCCCGCTTTGTTTATAGATCTACTTTTCAGTTAATTTTGAATCCACAATTTTGTTTGATTTGAGGGGTTTGAGAATACTTGATTTGCCATCTTTTAAAAAAAGACTTTCCAAAAAACCTTTCCCAAAACCTTTTCAAATTTTTTTATTTCTGAAAATGGGCGAAATTCAGGGGGTAAGCGACAAAAAGGGGGGAGGGGAAGGAGGTAGAGGGACGAGAGAAGGGGCTCCTTTCCCGTGCTGGCGAAACACCAGCCAGCAATGTCAGTTGTAACCTTTAGGGCCGTCAAAGCTGGGCAGGGGCCCGTAATCTCAGTAACGGCAGCGTCGCCAAATTTTCCTTTATGGTTAATGCAACCTCATCCCCAGTTTACCTCCCGTCCTCCCAGTCACGGCCACAAATTTGGCATCACATCACCACACCCTCCAACAGAAGCACCCAAAAGTCAACTCGGACCCCCCCTGGGGGAAAATCCATTTTCTGAAGACCCTTTGATGAAAAATGGGGTTTGGGGGGGCAAAGGCATGAAAAAAGATCAAGAGGCCAAAGAGGATGTTTTTTCTCTGCTCTGCCCCCCATTTTACTGACCCAAACAGAGGGGAGAAGGAACCGGTCAATCGGAAAAAAATCCCGGGGGGGTGGGGCAACGTTTTTTTGCAGCCCCCTTTTGCTTGAAGCCCGCAGCTCCGGATCAAATTCAGGACGACGAAGTCACCTGTGTTGATGATGAAAACGCATTGCGGATCCAACGGGTCTTTTAGAGAATTTGCTTGCGAGCGTTCATCACTGGACGAGGAGGAAGACGATGGGGATGTCGTACGGGTTCCGCCTCAAAAAGGAAGGGCATCGCAGAAGCCCCTTATATGATTCCGCCAGCCAAGGTCATGCAAACCCGCTCCTCCTTTTTCGCCCCTCAAAAAGGTCCAGGACCTCTCAACCTTGGGGCCTTTTTTGACAAGCCTCTATTCACCCAGCGATTTCTATCCCCTTTGCCGTAAACGCATAAATAAGAGGCAAGAACCGGTGGGTTAAAAAAACCCCCCAACCCTTTTTAGTCCCCATGCAGCAAATCAGATTTTTAAATGGAGGCAACACTTGGCCAAAAAAACCAAAACCGACGCCGGGCCCCAACCCCCTTCACACCCCTGTCTCCCCCCCCCCTCTTCCTCCCCCACCACCCAAACTTCCTCAGCGCCCAGTCCTCAATCAGATAGGGGGCACCTCCGATTCAGCCTCCACCCCCCCAGTACCACACACCACCAGAACCCACCTACCCCTTCTCCTTTGCCCCTTTTGCGACCTGCTCCCTACAGCGGCCATCAGCAGCCAGCCTTCTGCTTCCAGGTTTGGGAGGCAAAGAAACACTTTAAACCCCCAAACCATCCCAAATCCAAAACCTGAAGTTGGGATTGCCAGGGTTTTGGCCTTTGGGAAAAGTTGCCTTTCCGTCTGATGGACACAGATGGGGTTTTGCCACTCATGGCCCCCGCCTGCCCCCCATAAACCAATGCCACAGGGATTTCTTTTCCAGAAAAAACCGTCCCCGCCCTGGCCACCACGTGTCATCTAAAATTTTCCAAACCTTGTCTGCATCTGTGGCCGAAAATCCATCTGACCACCGACACATGGACTATAAGCACGGCCAAGCCGCTATCCTGTGACAGCTCACGGTGAGCTGGGTGGATGTCTCTGGGGTAGGTGGCTCTCAGGCCGGCGCAAACCCTTCAAAACCGCAGGATGGGGCAGGGATCTTTCCCCAAGGTCCTTTGTGGCATCACGCCCCAAAAACCAGGCCTTGTTGAAATTTAAAAAAAGCTTTGGGGACCATCCACACACATCGGACTTTGGACGGCTCTCCGCAACGGAACCGAGTGCCAGCTGGGGGACAAGCAACTTTTGGCCGGCAAGGGGGTTTTGGGGAAAACGGGCGAAATCTTGGCCCCCTTAAAAACGGTTTCGGAGCACATCCCTGCCTGGGACATATCAAGAAACCCTTTCCCAGAAAAATTTTTAAAGAGCACCCGGTCTGGACTCCTGCGAGAACCCAAGCTAAGTTTTGCACTTCCGCAGTTTGCACCCTGTTCTACCCGCCTGCCGTTGCAGCGTCAGCCGGCCTCCCCACAAACCGTCTCAATTGTTGACATGGCACCCACGCTACTGGAATTCCACCCTCCACATGCTCACGATTGTGGCACAGCGCCATTACACAGTACGAAGTGAAACATAGGTCTCAGACAAGCAGCGTTGCGGCACCTCGTGGTGTAGAGCCACTGAGGATGGAGGCAGGTGGAAAAAGCACTGCAACAAACCTTGCCAGCTTTGAAGAATCCACCAAATAAGGACAGTTCGGACAATGCCCTTGTCGCATGAGCAATGTTGTGATCGTTAAGTTTATTCCTGGAATGATCGTTTGGACACTCTGAAACAACAGGACCCGGCCACGACGGAGGAGGAGAACCGGACCAGATTTGCTGACACGGAGCCTTTCTCTTACGTCCAAATAATTCACAAGCGCCCCGACAGTTTTCACAATTTCCATTCACATCGGGTCTTCATAAGGCAGTGGTATATCAGGGTCCCATAGGCTAGTGCAAGGTGGCGCATCATCTCACAGGGTGCATCATCTCAGGCAAGTCCAGTAACTTGTTGAAGCTGTGCCGGAGGCAAGCGGAGGAGGAGAGGTAAATTCCTATACAACCGACGTTTACTACCGACGTTCCAGCCTTGGAAAGAGGTTTGGCCTGCGAATTTGAGGCGGAGAGAAGATGAGGAAATCATGTTTGCTAGTGCCCCACTAACCCAGAGTGTCTTGGGAAATCAAGGTCCATCTCTCCACATGAAGTGCTTGGATAGCTCCATTTTCCTCCAACATGATCCTCGAATAAGGCCAACCAAAATGACAAACCGTTACTGGGTGGGCCAACCCACCTGGATCCCGCCTTACAAAACAAAAATCAGCACTTACCTTCCACCACCACCCACCCAAATAAAAGAGTAAAAAGCAGGAAAATGGAGACCTTGCTGAATGATCACTGGAGACATCTGTAGCGTCTGCTTCAACGTCTCCCCCAAAAGACACGGTGGAACACACATCAGCGACGTGACAGCAGTAGAAGTGCCAAGTATGCCGAGCGGCAGCAGCATCAGCAAAGAGGCAAAGCCAAATGATGGGTTACCTCTGGCAAACTTTTGTTTAAACCACCTCACCAACGCATGCAATGCAGGGGCACACATCCAACACACTAGAGTACCAGTCTTAAGATCATGGTGCACGACTATCTGCGTCTCAACACCGATTGTTCTTGTATGTGTTCCGGACCCCAAAAGCCTTCTCTGGTAATCCAAAATGGAACGTAGGGCCCGACTCGAGGCTCGCCACGCCAAAGAGGTGTTGTCCTGCCCCAGCAGCCAGCGTCATAATCTGAGCGAACTTCCAGCACAGCTGGAGAAGTCATTACAGACAAACGCATCCCGGCTTTCCCCCCTCCACATATAATGTGGATCGTATGAACATTCAATCCAAGAAGAATCAGGCATGGAACACTGATGATGTTTGTGGCCCCAATTGCCGAGGTCACAGATTAGTTGCCGTCTACTTCACATTCCTCTTCAAACAGAAATTGTCCTCCTTGGAAAAATGATTTGTTAAAATGATCATTTCTTGACTGCAATTTTTATTCTCTTTTCCCCAAACAGTTCATTTTGCTGGTTTTGCCTGTGAGGAGACTGTAAAAGACACCAAGGTTTCATGACAACACCGAATTCTCGCCTTACAACACTCTATCTTTAGAAAGTTTTCTTACTTCTTCCGCATTGTTCAAAGGATTGGAGGTCATGTAGCTGTGAGATACAGCTATAAATAATGGTCCCTTTGGAACAGAAATGAGGCTATTTAAGTGGCATTCTCCTCACACAGTTTTTAATATTGGGTGAGAAGTGTGGTCATATTTATAATTTTTTTGGGGTCATGAAGCTGGAGATACACAATAATCATGGTCCTACTTGGAACAAAATGGTTGGCTTTTTTAAGTGGCAATTCCTCCCTCCTCCCCTCACAATTTATAATAGTGGCTGAGGGAAGTCATATTTATAATTTTATTGGGGTCATGGTTGCTGTGAATACAGGCAATAATCATGGTCTTTTGGTAACAGAAAAGTGGCTTCTAAGTGGCATTTTTTTCCCTTCACTATTTTTAAACCAGTGGCTGAGACGTCATTTTAATAATTTTTGGGTCATGCATCTTGAAATGCATCAATACCAACGGGTCCAATTATAAAAAAAAAAAATGTTGTTTCTAACGCATACATTTGTTCTTTCACAATTTTCCAAAAAGTGGCTCAAGGGTCATGCTTAGAATTTTTGGGGGCATTTTGCTTTGAAATGCAGCTATAACCTACAGGTCCTATTAATAAAAAAAAATGTTGTTTCTTCTTCTATCTTATTCTTCTAGCAGACAAATGTTCTCAACAAATTGTCCCAAAAGTGGCTCAAGGGGTCATTCTTTGAATTTTTGGGGGTGGCATTTTGCTTGAAAATGCAGCTATCCACATGACCTAATTATAAAAAATAATTGTTTGTTTCTACTTCTAACTCTAACAAAACATTTGTTCTTCCACAATTGTCCAAAGTGGCCTCAAAGGGTCCAATGCTTTTGAATTTTTTTGTGGGGGCATTTTGTCTGTGACAAAGCAGCATACTTATTCAGAACCTAATATAATTTTTTTTGTTTCTCTAACAGACATTTGTTCTTTCACAAAGTTGTCAAGAAGTGCTCAAGGGTGATGTGCTCGTCAGAAACGGGAATAATAGGACACAGTTAATGGACACATATGCAAAATGACTTGTTTTTTTGTAAAGAAATCTTTAACATAGCTTATCAGTCCCGTGTGATTGAGACAACCCATTTAATGAACAAATTAAAAAAAGAGGAAACAAAGACCAAGGTGATTCCCTCCCTATTTTAAAATGTGTTTTTTCTAGAATTAAAACTACTACAAAATTGCATGTAACAAAATAGCAGTTAAAAAATCCTCTGAATTGTACAAGGTAGGTACAGGGAAAAACTTACCAGAAGTAGGTTGTACAAAGTGTACATGGATTATGGAGCACGGACAAGAGAACAAAGACAGAGACAATTGATGCCTCACCAGCACGTTGAGAAAATGAAGAAAAAGAATTGCCAAGAAAAAGGGCACCTGGTGGAAGCAGTAGCGATAAAACCAACCATTTTTCTTCCAAGTGAAGCACAATTGGTCCCGCACCTCATAAAACGGAAGGGGCAAGGCGCTAACCCCATGACAGGGACAGTATAATGTCCAGTGAAACTAAAAATGTGGTAGAAAGACTCCTTATTTTCCGGCACTTATTAAATGAGGGGGTCAAGCAGGTTTGGGGCACATTCCTGTGGTCCAGGACAGGTATAGTCAATGTCCAGTGAAAACTAAAATGGTGGTTGAAAGACTCCTTTTTTCCGGCACCTTTTTAAACTGGGGGCATACAGGTTTGGGGCCATTCTTTACTGTGGCCCGAGACAGGTATAGTCCAATGTCCATTGAAACTAAAATGGAGGTGAAAGACCTACCTTTTTTTACCCCGGCACATAATTAATCTTGTTGGGACATGCCAGGTTTGGGGCTCAAGCAGTCACAGGACAGTGACAAGTCCAATGTTCCATAGAAACATAAAAAAGGTGGTTTGAAAGGACCTCCTTTTCCCCCCCGGCACTTTTATAATCAGGGGGTCAACAGGTTTAAATGGAATTCTCCGGTACAAGGACAGATAAATTCAATGACCATTAAACTAAAATGGTGGATGAAAGACCTCCTTTTTTTTTTTTTTCCCCGGGTACTTTTTAAAATCTGTGCAACCAGCTCACTCAAAAGGGGAGAAACGTGAGATCCATCCTAAAGGTGCATCTCCCTAACGGTGCATTGTATTATTTAAAGTATAACCTCACCCTGCATCTTGTTCCTTGTTCATTGATAGCTTATGTGCTGACCAAGTTTTAAAAATTGTCTGTCTTCAGATACATTGCCGTGCCCCTTTTACACACTACACCCATAGCCTGGCAATCCTGGCAAGCTATGGAGTTTGTTGGGACATGCTTTATCATGGTATGTGGTTTTTCAGAATATATATTTTTGATATTACTGTTTCAAAAAAAAAGAAAAACAATTCAAAAAAAAAAAAAAAAATTTTTAACCTGTTTGTGGTCATTCTGGTGGTTAAAGAGCATTATTTGGGATTTGATTATAGCATCTTTGCGAAGAAAAGATGTACCACGTTCTTTTGATGTGAGTTATTTGTTGAGTACGAAGGTAACTGGGGGGCGGACCAACAGTACAGTAGAGCAGCTCACCACCAAAATGAACAAGGCTACCTGTGTCTCCCAGGCAAATCAGCCTACCCTTTTGTGTACCTACTCTGAAGCGACAGATGTATCCAACGACCGACTTCTTAAGACGTTGCATTAGCAGAAAAAGCTTTCATTTTCATTGCAGTATCAGAATTTGGCCTCTACTGATGGGCAAAGGGTTGCCTTCTCCAATGAGTTATATTCTCTGCTTCATTGATCAAATAGACAAAGTAAAAACTACAATAGAAAAAAGACCATGCAACCATTGCTGGAAGAACACAAACTTGTGGTGGTAGCGTTATGGCATGGGGAATGTTTTCATGACATCTAGGCCCACTCATCCATTTGGATGGAGCTCTTAACCTATTTAGGTATGAATCTATCCTTGCAGATCACCTACATCCTACATGCACTCAGATTAGGTAAAATCTCTCTTATTTCCTGACCAAAGTAAAATCAAAAGACCAATGTATTTAGATAAAGTCTTAAATTACCTGTCCCTACATGTTAAAAGCTAATCTTTGTAATGAGAAAACCCCTTTAACTGTACAGACAAATGTACAGTGATGCCACAAGACAATTATATTGCAAATAGAGATGTCCTGATCAAGTTGTAATTGTACAGGGATACAACACAAAGTGGTACATAGTGATTTCAAACTACAGAAATAATGTGTATTGAATTTTATAGTACAAAAATAATAGAAAGCTACGTATACAGCATGTTGCTTAAATACATAATAATTTCACAGCACAGGGGCACTATGTAATTTTAATAGCAATGTTACAAGTAGTGATGAGCGATTTGGCCAATAAACTGCTTCTGAGTTGATTCCTCGATTTTGTGGTAATCATCGTCGCCTGTTTTTTCGATCCACCTCCGGATGTCGATTAAATCTCCGATTCCATTAAAGTCATGTGAGAGGAAAACCAGTTCATATATTACACCCAAACAGGTGAGAGAAGCAGGAATTAATAACATCCACAACATTAGACAGGAATACAAGACAAGACAATAAGTCAACAAGAGTCACAGAAAAAAATTCATATGCTAAAATAATACATTCTCATTACAATGGCTAACCGAAAACATGATGACGGCGTAGTCCACACGACAGCATGAACCAGCCAAGCAATTGCGAACGTCCCCCTAGGACACAAAACAAGAATCCATATAGGAAAAGGCACAAGGTAACTATCAGGAAAACCCTATCACATTTTGCACATGAACCAACAACTTGTCATATATATGGCGGCAGCAAGAGAACATCCCAACGGGGAGAGCGGAGCTTCAGGCTGGCAGAGTAGCCCTAGTTTAGAGATGGTAGCAGTGAGAGCCAGGGCTGCCGTCAGACATCTATTAACCGATTAAATGGCCACATGCAGCTAAATCAAATGGGGGTGCCCAACCTATTACTAGTTCCTATTTTTAACATATCCAACCTGGCAACCTTTTTGATTAGGCCCCTTGACATGATACTCTTCCTTCTTAGCACCCCTGACACCCATTTAAAGTAGACTTGTGAACCCCCAAAACCACAAAAAATCCGTTAAGGGACCCTCCGAAATAAAAATCCGCATTATAATAAATTTAACTATTTTTTAAAAAACATTTTTTCCATTCCTCTGCTGGCATGTTGCTGATGTTGTTCCACTGTGACATTAGAACGTGAAGAAATATGAGTAATATAAATGCTGATGTGCAGCCCACAACACAGGGACACCTCATCAACTCAGCAACTGTGTGTAGCCGCTAGCTACGCAGAAAAAAAATTGGGTGCTAGTACACTTTGGTTTGGAGACGAGAAAAATTAGTAATATAAAGGGACATGCACGCCCACAATCAACAGGGACATACCGTAACTCAGACTGTGGTGGCTGCTGGCAACACAAAATAAAATTAGGTTGCCTAATATTCACAAGGTAGCTTAGAGAGGATGAAATATGTCCCTGAAGCATGATCTGCCCCCACCCCCTCCCCAACCAGGCGCCCTCTCCAAACCCCCCCAGCTATGGGCCGGGTTTAGAGCATTTTTGGGGCTGGTTTTTCCAAAACTCTAACTAAAAATAACTAGCATTCTCTAATCTTTCTGGGACCCCAAGCAAATTTTAAACTATTTAAACCCTTTTCAGTAGTAAAAACGCTGGCAAAAAAGTTTCCCCTACTAGCTTTTAAAAAAAGCGACAAGAGACAGCTATCCGTTTTGTTCACTTGGGAAGCTAATGCCGCGGAAAAGGGAAGTCAGTGACTGGGTAAAAACGGGGTCAGTTTATTTCAGAGCCAATTAGATCCCTTTCACACCCCACTGGGACGTTTTACCTTTCCAAGATTCTTAAAGGGTCTTGGTATCCAACTGAAAGGGTGTTTCTCAGTGCCCTCTTAAAAAATAAGAGGTTTTTTGGGAATTTTTCCTGATCGCTCGGGGAGCATTTTTTCCCGAGAACTGGTCCAAAATTTTGTGAAAATCTTGGAACGGGCATGGGGTTTTTGGATGATTTATGAGGGAACCCATATCAGGGACAAGCGGGGAAGGCGGGTTTGGGGGTAGACAGAGATGAGTTAGGGAAGTAGGGGGGTTTCAGCATTTTTGGAGAGCTTTTTGGGGGAGGGGTTTATGAGCTTATACTTTATCCTGTACTGGGAAAGGGGAACCAGTACAGTGACTGAAAACAGGGGAAGGCATTAGTAAAGCGGCTGGGAAAAAAGATTTAGCCGTCCCGCTGCATTTAGGGGCAGGGGTTGGGGGGGGAAGTTTTTCAAGGGGGGAGACCGAAATTTGTAAGGAGTTACAGTAGTCAAGACAGAAAAAAATAAAGCATAAAAGAGATTTGATTGTTTCCACAGTGAGAAATGGATGGGTTCTGGAGATGTTCTTGAGGTGCAGGTGGACAGGAGCGGGGGGGGGATTGGGAAAATGGGGTGAAAGAAGATCCGAATCTAGTAAAACCCCCAAAAAGGGGGGCTTGCCCGCCTAGGATTTTTTGGTGGGCCAACACGAGACAGAAATACAGGTGGGGTCGGTTACTAGATGGGCGGAAAGACAAGAAGGGTTTAGTTTTAAATGAAGGGTTTTTTTTCAGATGGAGAGAGGAAAATAAAGTCAGGGGAGAGCGGACAGCAGTCACTGGGGTTTTTGTGGGAAAGGACTGATGTCATGGGGGGAGGGTTTTAATTGGGGGTCTTTTGCGAAAAAGGAAGGGCCCAAAACTGTTTTAAGGTTTTTTTTCCAATCAGGCTGTGGGCAAAAAAAGAGAAAGGGACCTAGAAATGATCCCTGAGGGAAACCCAACACAAGAGGGAGGGGAAGAGGAGGAAAATCAAAGGGAAAAAAAAAAACTGAAGGAGGGGATCAGAAAGGGAGGGAAAATAACCAAAAGAGAGCGGGGCCCCGGGGCCATTGGGACTGAGCATGCTGAGGAAAGGGGTTTTATCAAAAGTGTCCAAACGCTGCAGAAAAGATCCAGAAAAGCAACAACGAGTATTTACCCTAGATTTAAACATGGGGGAGGTCATTAGAACTTTAACCCAAAGCATTTTTTGTGGAGTTTTTAGGGTGCGGAAAACCGGGTGTAGAGGGTCGAAAGAAAAAAAATTTAGAGATAGCGGATTAAAGGGGAGAGTAAAACCCCAAACATTCCAGGAGTTTTTGAGAAAAGGGGAGATTAAGAAATGGGGCATAATTAGCAGGCCCCCCCAGGACGGGTCCAGAGTACGGCTTTTTAAATAAAGGGGGTTTAAAATTGGGGGGGTTTTTAAAGGAGAAGGGAAAAATTCCCCGGGGAGAGGGGGAAAGGTTTTCAGATTTTAGTAAGGTTTAGAAATAACTGGACGAGGTGGGAGGGAATGGGGGCACAAAAACAGGGGGGGCGCGCAGACAGGAGAAGGGGCCTGAAAACTTCTTTCTTTTGTCGGGCCCGGGGCAAAGGGAAAGAAGAGTAGAAATAGATTAAAGTGTTTGGGGGGGGATGGGGGTGGGTTTTTACTTTGGGGGCTGAGATATATTTTGCCGGTATTTTCCCAAATTTCTCTTTGAAGTGGGTTTCCGGTCTTCAGCACAAGAGGGCAGTTTAAAAGGGGCCTGAGCTTTTTGGCCTTAGGGGGTTTAATTTGGGAAAGGGGTCAAACAGGCGTTTTTTGGGTTTTTGTGTAGTTGAATAGGGAGGTTTTAAAAAATTTTTGTTTGACGGGTGAAAGGGGAGTGTGATAAGGCCTGACATGAAAAATTTTTAGTGGAGAAAGTCTGCAGGTACTTCGATTTTTTCGACTTTGCTCAGGCCCCACCTGGAAATCGCTGCAGGAACGAGTCCCGGGTGTTTGCCAAGGGGGGCGGGGGTCTGACTCTGGTGGGGCGGGGTGGAGTGGGGGCCCAAAATGTAAAGGGTGGGTTTTGAAGTTTTAAATTTTAATAAATTTAAAAGCCAAATCAGGACAGGGGAGTGGGGAGATTTTGGGGGAGTGAGGGCTGTATGGGGTTTTGTAGGCCGAGTAATTTAAGGAGCGTATAATTTTGGAGGGTGTGATGGGGCAGGTTTTTTCCAGAAAAAGGGTGAAATTAGTGAAACGAAAAAGAAAGGTTTTTGGTCAAGAGAGCATAAGGAGGGAAATTTGTGAAGTTTAAAATTTTTGGAAAAGAAAGACAGACGAAACCCGAAACAAGGGGAGGGTTTCCCCTCCTTGTGGGTGGGGGAGTCCCGTAAAATGCGTAAGGGAAGAGGGAAAAGGTTATTTAAAAAATTGAGAGGCAGAAAGAGACAAGGGGGCATCCCAAAGGGAAAGTTGAAATCACCCATGAAGAGTGTGGGGGTTTCAGTAGAGGGGAAGGGTGAGGGAGGAAGCAAAATGACCAGAAACTGGGGGGCCCCGGTCGGAGGTTCTTTTATAAACCCGCGACCTAAAGGGAAAATGGCAAAAGAGCCCTGAGGGTGTAGACCTAAAAGGGAGGGGGAAAGTGAGGCAGGGTGCGGGAGGGATAATTGGAAAAGTGCATTGTCGGGGAAACCCATCAGGGACACCCCGAAAGACACAACAGGGGGGGCCCCTGACGCGGGTCCCAACCCCGCCCGGGCCTTTTTGGGGGTACCCGACCCTTTTAAAAAGGTCCCCCCAACCAAAGACGGAAGCCCTACACTAAAATTCGGGGGGACAAAAGGGACACAGATAAAAAAATTTTACAAAACACAAAAAGGGGAATGTAAAGGAAAAGAAAGGGTTGGGCCCAACCGGGCAGCGCAGTACCAAATGGGGAAAGACAGAGAGAAAAACGTAAGACAAGCCAAAGGTCAATAACGGTCGGGTCAGAAGTAAAAAATCAAAAGGGAGAAAGAATGGTCAGTACGCAGCGGGGTCAGGCAACAAAAGGGAAACAGAAAAAAGGCAACGCTAGCTACAGGCAGAAGACCTCTATAGCGGCAAGGGATAAAGGTAAAAATTGAACCCTTTAAAATTTAGGGAACCAAGGAAGGAAAGGATTGAGGTCATGGGTTTGGAAAGAAACACAAGGCTGGATGGGCCCAAAAGGGGTTGCCCAATCAAAAGGAGAAAACTCTTTAAACCCCAAGGGAGTGCTGGAGGTTTTCCGGGCCCAGGGCTTTGGCCAGGACCCAATCAAGCAAAGAGCGAGGAAATACATTTTCCCCATTTAGTGAAAAAAATTTCCAAAACACCCAAGTAAGAAACCGGGCTTCCTGTCGCAACGGCCACGGCCTGCAAACAGAGCCCAAACTGGGGTTCTGTCAGGCATGATCAGGACATACCCCCCCCTTTTTAGGGGGGGCCTCCGGCCCCCAAACAACTCCTTGGTTTAGGTGATGGGCCTGCCCCAATTTTTTTTCCCCTTTTTTGGGCTTGGGAGCACAATTTGTTAAGGGGAACTTGAAAACGGGAGGTATTTAGGTCCCTGGGTCGGGCGTTTTTTTTTTTTTTGATTTTTTTTTTTTTTTAAGGTTTTTTTTGGAAGGGTTTTTTTTTTTGTTTTATTAAAAAAAAAAAAGTTTTTTTTAAAAGATTTTTTCCCCTAGCACCAGACTGTCCAGTCGTTTAAACGGTGGACCCTTTTTTGGTTTCACAACCTGTATTGGCAGAGACATGAGATGGGAACCCTCATAGCAAACAGGGAGACATCCTTAGGACAGGGGGCAAAAATTCTGGGGAAATCTAGTGAAAAGAAACTCCCGGGGCCGGAGAACGGAAAATACGGGTTTTCCCTTAAAAAAACAAATGCATAGTTTCCTGTTTGGGGGGAAAACCCAATTTTAAGCTTTGCCCCCGGGCAAGGCCCTATTTTAAAAACATCGGGCCCGGTGGGAGGCAAATTATCCGCAAAAATCTCAAACTAAAACGAAAAGTTTTACATTCTAAAATTTATCGTGAGTTTTAAATTTAAACCGCACACACCCAAGGGATCAACAGTTTTCAAATGAAAACCAAAATATTTCACCCCTTTTATCAGCTCTGTGGTTCCCAGCCCAAAAAAAGGGAATTATGGAAAGGGGACCCGGGGCCCAAGCCAAGAAAAAATTCCGCAGCGATTTTTCTCCTTTAACCAAAAAAACGAATTTTTTTTCCGATGGAAATCCCAACATTAAAGGGTGATCTCGGGCATTCCGAAATTTGATTCTTTCCCCCAATTAGGGGGGGTTGAATCTACCCCTAAAACCCAAAAAAGGGGACCCCAAAAGGGAAGTATTTTCCAAACCCAAGGCCGGGACAACAAACTACAAATAAAACAAAGCAGCAGCCCTGAGTCAATCATAACTTTGACAAGCAAAATTCTTAGAATTAGGGGACCAAGGTTACAGGAAAAAAAAAAACTTATTACCAATTTAGGGGTACCTGTATCCCTTTTTTTAAACCTTTTTTGGAAACTTCTCGGCGTTGGGGCGTTTCCTTGAAAAGATTTGGGGTTCTATTTGGGGACGTCTCTCAGAAAATGGTCGGGTTTTTCCCCGGCAATACAAGCACAAAGCATTCTCCTGCCAAAGGTCTCCTCCTGGTTGGGGAGCAGATTTAAAACCCAACACCATGGGTTTCTTCCTCAGGAGGGGGTGTGAGGGGGATAGAAAGGAAAAAATTTTTCAGAGAAGGCGACAGGAGGTTTTTTACAAAAAAATTTTTTATTTGAAGGGAAATTTTCCCGACCCCATTTGGGTTTTTCCCTGCGTCTCTCCCTTAGCCCTTCTGTCAATAGTCACGGCTAGAGTCAAAAAGGGCCCTTTTTAATGTCTCGGGGGTTTGGAGGGCTGACCTAGCCCCTTTACCGCATCAGATAGACCTTGCCCGGAAGGGGGTTTTTAAAAGGGGTTGGGCCCCAGACCACCCGTTTAAGGGAACCCCCCTTTGGGCAAAACTCAAAACAATAGTCTTCACCGAGCGGGCCCCTGCTGAATAGATAGCAGGTGATTTTCTCCCCCACCCCCCCCGATTGGGATTGTCATAGACAGGGCCCTAAACCGGGAAAAAAATCTTTAAAAACAAAACTCCATTCTGGGCTTCAGGGGGAAAAACCTAGTCCCCCAATCCAGGGGGCCCTGGAGAGAGACACCACAACCGCTACCTTTTTTCGGCTTCATTGGGAAAAAAATTGAAGCGGAAAAACAGGTGACGGGAAAACCCCTTTAAATTCCCAAAACCTTTTAAGGGTTTTCCATCAAAGCGTTTCCGGCAAAAGCATTTTGGGGTTTTGTAAGGGACGCTAAAATTCACAAACACAGGGGCGGGTAGGGAACACAAAGGGGTGGCAAGACTGGGGGGGCCGGGGGGTACTAGGGCATCCAAACCGGGCGAAAATTTATTTAATAAGCCCCCCCAGGGCCTGAAACTGAGTTGTCAACTTTTCCAGCGGTGGGGTTAAACTGACAATTTCGGTACCAAAATTAAACCGCCGGGGATTTGATTAGGGAAAGGGGGCCCTGCTATAATTTGGGGGACCAGCCCGGGCCAAAACGAGAAGACCCAGACAGAGTGGGGGCCCTGACCCCGGGTTCCCAACCCCGTCCCGCCTTTTGGGGTACCCGACCCTTAAAAGGTGGGCCCCAACCAGAAATTTAAGACACACGAAAACGTGGGGACACAAGACACTTAAACAAATAAAAAAACCCCAAATAAGGGAATGTCAGGAAAGGGAAAGGGGTTGGCAGCAAGCGGGCAGCGCAGTCCCAAATCGGGAGCCCAGAGAGAAAAAGGGAAAGAAAAGGGAAAAAAGGTCAATAACGGTGGGGTGCAAAGAAACAAAATAAAAGGGAGAAAGAAGGGTCGTATTTAAAGCAGGGCCCAGGCAACAAAAAGGGACAGAATAAAGGAAAACCTAGCTCCCGGCAAAAGGGACCCTTTTGGGGCAGGCAAATGAAGGTGAAAAAAAACCCTTTTAAAATGGGGAAACCAAAGGAAGGGCGGGTTTTAAAGGTCATAAGGTGGAAAAAACACAAGGGCGGGAAAAAGGAAAAAGAAGGTTGTAAATCAAAAGGAGAAACTCATTAACTCCAAGAGTGCGGGAAGGGTTCCTGGCCAGGGGCGTTGGCCAGAGTCAACAAGCAAAGAGCGAGGAGAACACGGGTTTAAAGCACTTTATTGAATACAGTTCCAAAACATAAAGTAAGAAACCGGGGGCTTCCGTCAAAAGGGCCCGGGGCCTGGGGAACAGACCCCCAAACTGATTTTTCTGTCGGGAAAGATCATGCAAGCATTTTTGAAGGGGAAGTATCCCAACTAAACCCCCCGGCCCTGTTCTCGAGGTCGGGGGGTGTGGGGAAGTTAGGTCCCATAGTGAGAGTGGCAAGGAAGCGGTATCAGATGGCTGGACCCATTTTTTCTGTGGGGGCCCGCGGGTTTGAGGGAGTTAGAGAGGAACAAGTCATGAACACAGTAGTTTTTTTTACCGACAGATCGGGCATTCCATAGAGCCTTTAAAAGGGGCAGGAAAAGACGTACATCGAAAAGCAAACAAAGGGTTTGCAGGGTTTCTATGGAAGGAGGGGGTAGGGTGAGCAGTAAAAGAGGGGGGGCCAGGATTGGAGGAAGAAAGGGCCCTGCAGCGAGAACAGGGGAATGAAAAGTGACAGCAATTTGGCCCGTGGGTGAAAATAAACGGCGTTTGTGCATAATAGTAAGCCCGGGGGTTTGGGGGGGTTAAAAAGGGGGAAAAATAAATGTGTGGGATAAAAAAATAGGTTTTGGGAAGGAGAGAGGAGCTGATATGGGTTAAATTGTTTTGAGGGCAAGACAGAGTGGTAAGTAGGAGGGAGATTGGGGTGCAAGGGAGATAGTAAAAATTTAGTATGGAAATAAGGGTTGTAAAGGGAAGGGGCAGCTACTCACAAAAAAGGCCGGGCCCCCCTACTCCTTTTTTTGCTCACTTTTGTTCCCCATTTAAAGGCAATTTCGAGGGGTTGGTCACTTTTAAATAGTTACTTAGCAATATGGCCCCATGAAAAAATGGCCCACAGACCCCTGGTCCATAACCGGGTCTCGGGGAACCTTTTACCCCAGGCCCATGATGTTTCAAAAGAGCATTTAGGGGGTTTTAGGTGTCTTAAAATTTGGGGGGAACTAAAAAAATGGGTCCCGCACAAAGCAGACACTTCAAGGGGAAATATCTGGCATTGATGGGGTTTCCCCAAAAAAACACAGGGTAAAATTTTGGAAGACAGAGCTGGGGCAAAAATTTTAAAACACATACCATTTAAAAAAAGCCGGGCCCAAATTTTAAAAATATAATCTGGGGGGATTTGGGTGGGGAAAAGCTGTTCACCCCGAAAAAAAAAAGGTTTCCTGGGAAGAGATTAAGAAAAACCTAGTCCCGATGGGATTAAACGGGCTCCAAAGTCTGCTCTAATTAAAATTTTTGGCATAAATTTCCCGGGGGCTTGTGTCACTTTTAAAAAAGTCACTTTAAAAAAATGGCAAAGTAAAATATGGCCCCCCAAGACCGCGGTCCCAACCGGAAACTCTGCAACTCATATAGGGTATGTGGGGTTTCAAATTTAACTTAGGGGATTCAGGTTTTCCTAAAAAAGGGGGGGAAACTAAAAAGGTTTTCTGCACAAAGCAGGGCACTTAAAGGGGGGTATCTGGCATTGGGTTGGGTACAACAAATTTAAAAAAAAGGGTAAAATTTTGGAAAACAGAGCTTTTGGGGGAAAAAATTTTATCAAAAACGTAACCCTTTAAACAAAGCAGGGGCAATTATACATAAAAAACTGTGGATTTTGCGGGAAATCTGTTCACCAAAAAAAAAAAAACGGGACCATTTAAAAAAAAGCAGGGGGCCAATTTTACATATGATGCTGTTGGGTTTTGCTGGAAATGCGTTCACCAAAAAAAAAAAAAAATGTACCCTTTAAACAAAACAAAGACAATTATAAAATATAATGTTTTTGGATTTTTCTTTGGAAATTTCTGTTCAAAACCGAAAAAAAAAATGTACCCCTTTTAAGAGAAAAAAAGAAAACCTAATCAGTTGGGAATTTAAAGGGCTTTCCCAAACCTGCTCATTTAAAATTTTTGGCAAATTTCTAGGCTTTTTTTTACTTTTAAATTAAACACTTAAAATATGGCATGTGAAATATGGCCCACAAAAAAACGGGCCCTAGACCGAGCTCTCCAAATTTTACTAGGGAATGAGTTTAATTAGAGCATTAGGGGATTCAGGTTTGGAAAAAGGGTGGAAAATATAAATTGGGGTTTGCACAAAGGAACACCTCAAGGGAAAAAATCTGGGATTGATGGGGTACAAAAAATTTAAAAACCCGGGTAAATTTTTGGGAAAACAAAACGGGGCAAAATATCTATAAAAAACACATACCATTTAAACAAAGCAGGACAATTATACATATAAATGCTGTTTGGGTTTGGGTTTGGGAAAGAGCCCCCCCCCCCGGGAAAAAAAAATTACCATTTAAACAAAAAAGGGACAAATATACATATAAAAGATGTTTGGAAATTTGGGTGGGAAAAAGGGGTTCAAACCGGGGAAAAAAAAAGTACCTTTGAAAAAATGGGAAGGGAAAACCCAGTCAGGTGGTATTAGGACTACAAAGTCTGCTCTATTAATTTTTGGCAAATTTATGAGGCTTGGTCCCCTGTTTAAAAAAGGGCACTTAGAAATATTTGGGACGTGAAATGTGGCCCACAACCTGGCCATAGACCACAGCTCTGCAACTTAAACTTTTGGGAAAGAGGGGTTTTAATTTTGAGCATTAAGGGGTTTTAGGTGTCGTAAATGGGTGGAACTACAAATGGGTCGCAAAAAAGCAACACTTCAAGGGAAAAAATCGGGATTGGATGGCTACACAAAAAAACAGGAAAATTTAAGGAAGACAAGCTGGGGGAAAATATCTAAACAAACCCCGTACCAAATTTTAAAAAAAAGCAGGGACAATTTTTACCCTATAAAACTGTGGATTTTCCCGGGGAAAACGTTCACGCAAAAAAAAAAGTACCATTTAAACAAACAGGACAAAAAAAACAATAATTTCTGTGGATTTTCTTGGGGAAAACTGTTCACACCCCAAAAAAAAAAAAAATAAACCCTTTAAAAAACAAACAGGAAAAGGGGGAAATTTAAACTATAATGATGTGGATTTGCTTTGGGAAAAAAGCTTCACCATAAAAAAAAACGAACATGTTAAGAGATACGTATCAGAAAAGGTATTACGGACCCCCAAAATCCCGCCCCAATTAAATTTTTGGCATATTTCTGAGGGTTGTGTCACTTTTTTTTAAAATCCCCCTTAAAAAAATGGCAAAAGTGAAAATAAGGGATGATTTAAGTATTTTGGGGACGTACTTCGGTTTTGAATTGCGCTGCAATGTGTCTGAAGTATGCCTGCAAATACAGTAAAATCATAGCACTCATTGAGTCGGGGAAAGTGAAAGTTAGGGTCTGTTCACATGGTGTATTGCGGCACGTATAGTATGCGCCGCAATACGCCTGGTGCTTTGGAAGCATGTGCTGATCAGCACATCTTTCCAAAGCACGGAGAGGCGGGGGTGGCCCGCCGATCCCATTGACATGCATTACTCGCAGCGCATAATCAACGTGAACAAAAAGACATTCAGTTCCCCTCCCCACGTGTACATACAAAAAGTATTGTAGGCGTGGGGGGGGGGGACCGTAAAAACCCTAGCTCACTAGGAGACTATTTGGGTTTCCGGGAATTTTCGTAATTTCCAAAAAAACCGTAATACGCGGCAAAATGCGGCTAAAATAAGCCCCTGTGAAAAAACCCCTTAAGGGGACGGGTTTACACCCTGGGCCCTTTTCGCTTTCCGTGCCCCACAAGGCCGATTTGTGTTTATAAAAATGTGCTCTCAACCGTTCTTCCTAAGGGGGGGCCCAATTCCCCTTTATTAAAACCTGCCAGGTAAAACCCCGGGGAAAAAATTTACATGTCACTTCTTTCCCCGGCATTCAATTCGCGGTGGGGGAAAATTACAGGGGAACAAACTCCTATGAGAAAATATGTTACCAAAAATTAAAGGACATAAAATTTTGGGCCTCATTACAGCTCAATTTTTCCCCGGGAAAAACATTCCCGAAAAACGCCTGTGAACATACCCTTTAAAAGGGACCCCAACCGGAGCCCCCTGTTGAAAAAGGGACCTTTCTGCTCCATGGAACTACGCCTAAAAAAAAATAATAAAGACTAATTGCTGCAACAATACAATGGGAAAAACAGTAAAGGGCTATACATAATACATAGGCTTTGAAGGCAAAATTTCCCCACAGGTAAGTTTCAGCACAGGTTCCCCTTTTCAAGTTTTTTAGATACTTTATAAAGAAACAGGCACAATTTTGTAAATACAAATACCTTCGTATAGTGGAAAAAGGGGGGGAATTTATGGTACTTCGGTAAAACCAAAAAGGAAAGGGTGACAAGGGTTTACCCCTTAAAAGGGGGCCCCCACCCCCTTTCCCAAAAATGCAGGGTTACTATTGAGGACCGTGTGCAAGGGCCCCAAACCCAAATTTTTTGAACACAAAAATATTATTTTTTCAAAACACATTTTTTAAACATTAAACTATAATTTCCTAAAAGAATGGGCCCAATTTCTTTAAAAATTCGGTTTGGTCCACTTCGCCGAAATTTTTCCACAAAATTGTTTCGGGGCCTAAAATTTCTTCGGCACGAAAACCCTTTAAAAAAAACAACTATTTTTCCCGGCTGCCCAGAAAACCCGCAGGGTGCTTTTAGAACGTTTTTGCCATGCTTAAAAATGCAGAGGGCCTTGGTTTGGTCTTCATACAATGTTGTGTTTTTAGTAAGACACGCACAAAGACGCCGCCCCTCTTCAGAATCGCTTCAAATATAAAAAATTTCCCCGGGGACTTAAGAGGGCAAAAAAACGACCAAAAAAATTTAACGGGGAAAGTAGCCTAAAAAGTTTATGCTAGCGAAAGCTGGAAAAAAACAACTGAGAGCTTTAGGGGGCCAAAATTTTGATAAGGTGTGGGGGTTTACGGGGCAGCCCCAGCAGCCCTAGGTCAGGCAAATGGCACCAAAGACATTCGGAGGGGGCAAAAATATTAGGCCCCAGAGGGGACAATGATACATGTGGGTTTACGGCGGCACATATAGGTTCCGACAGTGGACAATGACATTTTTGGAGGCGGGAAAAAAAGTATTTAAGGGGGGGGGGGGGGGGCCCAGAGTGGCACAATGATACAGGTTTGGGGTTCACGGCGGCAGCAGTATGAGGTCAGGACATTTGGGACAATGAAATTATGGGGGCGGCAAAAAG
>JAODAL010039733.1:0-37685 GCA_025379985.1 Phyllomedusa bahiana
ATTCTAAGAGGGGCCCCGGAGTCATTGCTGTCATACTAAAACAAAACTTTGTTAAGCCCAAAACCAAGCCCCCCTCTGCATATTTAAGCATGGCAGAACGTTCTACAGCACCCTGCAGGCTCTGTGCAGCCGGGAAATAGCTGTTTTTTAACGCGATTCGTCCCGAAACGAATTTTGTCGGGAAATTCGGCGAAGTCACTGAATCGAATTTTTGAGAACTTCGCCCATCTCTATTAATAACCTGTTAAATTAATAACTAAGATAAATTCTACATGTTATTATGGTCCTGTAAATAACCTAATACCTTTTTTGTGTAATGTAGACACAGTAACTTTTATATTAAATTTGTACTTTATTATTTATTTCATTTCTTTTTTCTACACTTTTTTATGTTTTTTACTTTTTTTTCTAATCCCATTAAGGGATAACTATTGTAATTTTTTTTTTTTAATTTAGCAATGTATTAGAATATTCATGTATACTGATACATTATAATCTGTATCAGTTTTGACACACCATCAGCAGCCAGGGCAGCACACAGTGTGCTCTGACTGCAGGCTTACAGACAGAACTAGGGCTGACAGACAGACAGACATTCCATAGGCTATATCGGGTCACTGGGAGTCCCGGTCATCTGATGGAGCAGTGGAATGCACTTTAATTATGCTGCGGTCACGGAATACAGCAATCAATGGGTTAAGCACCAGGGATCAGAAGTTTCCGCTGCTTCTTGGCACCTACAGGGACTGCTCTAGGAATTGAAGTGTTAACTACAGCTCTGTTCCTAGCGCAGCTGCGACCCTGGGAGCTGCAAAACTCCGCTTTCTACAGCAACATTTTTTGACGCTGCAGACGAACAACATCAAAAGACAGTCTGTGGTCGTTAAGGGGTTACACAATTGTTTCTATGTCCCTATAACATTGCTGTTCTTAGCCATGAGCTTTGTCAGATATTACACCTCAAACAAGAGAACACATTTGAACTGCAATAACAGCGAAAGGACAAGTGTGGCAGTGTTTATGGAAAAAGCAGATCTTTTTACAATCTCAGATAACCCTTTTAAAATACATAGTTAATTCAATTTTATTATAGCTAATAAAAGGCCTACATTGGCCCACAGTGGTGCAGAGGAAATCATTAGTGGGCTCCTGGGCAAGGTGGATCAATCAGAATGGCAGGTCTGCTTTTCAGGTAGAAAGATAGAGAAAAAGAAGCAGAAATCAAGAGGCATGTGCAGTATATACAGTCATATACAGTAGCTGTATAATGGGCCCCCAAAAATGACTCCACTGGCTGCACCCCAGGAATCAACTCCACTGGTTATCCACAAGAATCAACTCCACTGGTGGGCCCCAAGAATAAACTCCATTGGTAATCCCCAAGTATCAATTTAAAGGGGTTGTCTCACTACGAGGATTTTTTTTAAGTTAAAGATCGTCCAAAAACAAGTCACTTATCAATATGTGTCCATTAACAGTGTCCTACATATTCTGAGATATCCCCTCTTGTATGGGCTCCATCAGCTCCTCAGGTCTCTATAGCTACAGACCTGTTCAATCACTCATGATAGGCTGCCAGCGCTGGTTGCTATAGCTACAGACCTAGCTTCTACTGCAACCTAGTGGAAGCCAGTAAACAAACCCCTGAATTCAAAGTGAAACCAAGAAAACAGGACTGAGATAAGGTGAATCAACCTAGTGAGACAACCCCTTTAACTTACTGGGCAAAAATAATCAACTTCATTGGTGGCCCTAGAAACCCCTGTCTGACACTGTCTTATACTTATTTTTTTCTCATGCAGTTACTTGACTGTAAAATTCTGTCATCACATGAAATGTCATCACAATTATCATAGCAAAGACTACAGATTAAAACTGATATTTAATTAAGTGTATTTTCCCCAACTCCAAACAAGTTATGTCTTGTCATCCAGCTAACGTAAACTATCTCCTTTTGGTTTTTTTTCGCAGTGCTCCGTAGTTAACTAACCACGATAACAATTCCTGTGATTAAAGTAACACAGTCTGTTCCCACAGTTTCACAGTGTGTTCTGATTCAACATCAAGAAATTTGCAGCATCGGAGTAAAATGAAAGTCATGTTGCTCTTCCTAATGTCTCCTGGCATAATCTCACACTTTTTGTATTGATTTAAATCAAACTATGGATTTGATGCGTGACTCAATGAATAAGTCAGAACATGTTTTTCACATCAAGCAACAGAAAGTGTACAAGTGCATTTTTACAGTGCTGGGTGCACTAATGAATAAACTTTTGCCCTCAAACATTAGGCGTGACTGGAATGCTTTAGTACAACACATATGCATATACTTTCCAATGACGTTATCCTGAATATGTCGAAGTATTTATTGCTTTGTTTAACAATAATAAAAATATTATTATGCTTGGAGTCTATGTTTTCCTGGATTAGTGCAACAAGGGCAGTCATTGGCTAGAAACAGGACATTGTAGATTATGCAACAAAGAAACAGTCCATTACACCCTTAACTGGGTACATTTTTCTTTTATCAGCAGTCAGTACATAGCCAGATTGAGGTCAGGATTGTAGTAGAGGTTTGTGGATAAGTATTACATTCTTTGACCTGCAGCCAATGTTTTATCAACCTTTTTTCACAGCATTCACAGACAATCTATCATTCTTGATATTGATTTTAATTTTATCATCTATAAATCTTGTTCTGTCTTTGAACTTTATAAAACCTTGTAACTTATTTCTATCTGCACAGCATCTTTCATTTCTTCACTACACTAGGTCCAGTGGTCTAATTTATTATCCTCCAGTGACCCCTGGAGCTGTGTCCACAGTTTTAGACTTTAAATATACTGTGTATTATCAGATATATACAGTAAGCCCTTAAGAACAATGTTCTGCTCTAAGATGCAATTTTTCCATTTATGTTGAAAACACTAAGTCTAAGTTGTGAATAGAAATAGAAATCCCAAGGGGTGTGGCCTGGATGGCACTGTAGCTAGACACATCTCCTGTGAGCTCCTCTGAAGCCAGTCCAAATCTGCTCAAATAAGCCCACATATCCAGTCTTTTTTGGACACCAGTCTTGCCTCTCTGATTCAGGGAAGAAGAACTGAGCAAAGAGCATATACAATCAAAATCCTCCGGAGATTACCAGAGTTTTCATCAGAGGCCTGCTGCAGCTTACTCAAGCTTCCCTCCCTCTGCCTGCAAACTGAACATGTCATGAGGCAAGCAAGAGCAACAGCAGATATAAGGGACATCGCTTTTGGGACATTTGCAGTGGCACATACCTTCTCCACGGCGTTGGTGAGTCTGCCCATAAACCAGGGGTCCACACCTATTACTGACAGTCAGTGTCTTTGTTAAGCCCTATGTGGCACATCTCACCCTCTTAACTGCTGCCTGCAATAACTGAGATTTATCTGATCTGCAAGGGGGGGGATCAAGCACAAGGCTGGTACATACAGTTTGGTGCATACAAGAATCTGATTACAGCTCATCTATCCCCACTGCTGATGACATACAGGCACCTGAAAAACATCAGAGATGCATCTCACAACCGTCATAACTGCAGTGCAGAGAGGCCCCGTGCTAAAAAAAAAATTAACAGACCTGACCCAGTCTTGTTAAGGCTAATGGAGACTGTGTCCTATATACAAAAGTGCCAGCTCTCACAAGCTTACCCTATTACTGTTGATCTAGTATCTGCAACAACCACAGTGGTTAAACTATAAAATACTCTAGACTTCTCTAGCTTTCACTATTATCACACCATCCCTGAAGTTATCACCTCTTCAATAAGTCTCCATTCAACTAGAGGTTGATTCAGACAATGTCTAATTATTAGACTTTTTAAGAATCCTGTCAGCTGGTTTCCTGTATTACTGAAGTTGTCTGCTTTCAAGTGTGGGACAAAGGAGTATTCTTGCCACGCCTCAGAGGGATATTTGCTTCTTTTTACTTCAAAACCTGTCACTATACTTTGAACTGTATGTTTGGACATTGAATTATCTATACCGTGCTACTCTTACTGTCCTCAGTGACAATTAACTGACTCACAACAAAAGCTTACCTCCTTCTTATCCCAGTGCAAAACTCTATTCCTCAGTTGCAAACCACCACACTTGCAACACATTTAGAGACTCTACTTTAAAGCAAAACTGTAAACTTCCTCCGTAGGCCACGAATAAGCTGAAATCTGTTCACCTTCTGAGTCTGTACCTTAATCCTATTTAACCACCCTAACAATCCAACAAGGTTGTTGACGGCACTTCATTTATATACCTTCTACCGATATCACAACCTATTTGGCGAAACATTTTCACCAGATCGCTATTTCGAAGAATGGAATCATTATGGGAGGCACAAATAAGAAAAACCCGGAGAAAACACAAACCCGCCAAGGGGGAACTTCGGATTGAAGATTTTTTAATTCTGTCTCTTCCAGATGCTGCCCGAAGGAAGCACCACTACTCACTGGCCCTTAAGGGGATCAGGGAGTGTAGTGCGCGGGGAACGCATCTGTCAGATCGTCATTCCACCCTCGCTCTCCCTTGTTCTCTCTAAGGGGCGCGCATGATGCTAGTATCGCAAGTATGTCGAGACAGTACAAAGGTACCGTTACTATGTTGAAGCGCTCGATCACCAACCATGTAACAACTAATGATAGTAATGTGCTTGTGCCAGCGTTCTAAAGCTGTTCATTTACCCGCAA
This sequence comes from Phyllomedusa bahiana, assembly GCA_025379985.1. Taxonomy (NCBI): domain Eukaryota; kingdom Metazoa; phylum Chordata; class Amphibia; order Anura; family Hylidae; genus Phyllomedusa; species Phyllomedusa bahiana. The sequence continues at coordinate 4,709 of JAODAL010039733.1, forward strand.
CCATCAACTCGACTCTGACATTGGAAGCAGAATTGACTTTGTGCCGGGAAACTTAAACAGGGAGTTTTTCCTAGTCGTCTCAGCAACAAGAACAGACCCTATATTTGAATCTAAATACTTGGCGGAAGTTTTGCAAACTACCAGCTTAGAACAGCTTAATCGTGTATGCGATCATAGTGGCTACTAGAGGGAGGATGGTCTAAAACGTATGCTCTCCAACAAAGTCTTTGGACCTTGAAGACAGATCTAGGCGTTAAATACTACGGTGAGGCAAATTCGCATGGTTCCATTGCTGAAACAGTTATGCCGCGATGAGATTTAATATGCTTATACGCTCAAACCCAGTCTCATGGAAATTCCACCCTTGTCCCCACGATGCACTAACACTCTCAGGATAGTCTAAGTTGGAGCAGTGGTCCAGCAGCTAGTCTGCCCTGTTAAGACGACGACGCGAAATTTACCATCAGGTGTCAAGGTCGCCAATGACACATTAGCCAGTCCGCCATCCACTTTATATAGTAATAAAGGATAAGACTTCTTCTGTGCCCGGTCGCGCCTAAATGTGGCTCGCTTCTCCCCTGATCCATGAGCCGGCTTTCTCAAAGAGACATATACATCGCATTTTTTTCCCCTCATTTGCTTGACTTGTTACTGCAGCTACGTAATGATGAGGCGGAAAACAGTTCCAACCCTTCACGAGGCATTCTAATCACGTGACAAGGAGATTGATTTATGAGATCGGGGGGTTTTACCGGTATAAAGACTGTTATTGATGTCTCATTACGAGAAGGCATCCAGCCTCCTCAAATATCTAAACTGCTCAACTCGCCGAAGCAAGTTTAGCGTAAAGTATTCTCTAAGAGAGCTGGTATACCTGCTTGCTTGCCATGTGGACTCAGCGCTCGAGCACCCCAAAGAGACAGAACCATCAAGAGTCCAGAGATGAACTTCACTCTAGTCCCTCACTGTGGTACTCGATTTTTCCTACTCTCAATAATCCACGATTGCTTTTGTTGTTTCTGGTCTCGAGAGATATTGATAATGACCCACTGCAAAGACGCCTGACGCCAGCACATTTCTAGGGTAAGATCGGCTGGTTATAACTTGCCCGTAGCGTGTTGCCACCTTAATCTTAGAACTCAAACGCATGATCACTGATACACGTATATGGATGCGACGGTTGACGGGCGGCACGCTTTGTTTGGGCTTATTCTGCTGGTTTTTTCTTGTTTTTACAGGTTCCAAGGCGAAGGACTTGTCCTTTGTGTTCCTCGCTGAAGGAGAGGTTGGAAACGAATTTGCATTGACCGTCTGTTAATGTTATGTTTTGTATATTTCTCCAAAAGTTTTTCTCTGAAAGCTTTCTATAGTTGTAGTGCCCGTGGATTTTGAGTGCGTCTCAGCTGCTGTCCCAAATTTTGTGGCATCCTGCTTGAGAGAGATTTCACCATTTCCTTGGATAGACCGTATTAGCGGTGCAGTTCCATACTTGTCTGATATATATCTATCAGATGTGGTTATCGTCGTTAATGAATTTTGTCCTACAATGTGAAAACGTTTGTTTAAACTGCCCCGCTTAAAGCGCTCTTTGCTGTGGTGAGATGTAACTAAATCCAAAGCTGAATTATTTGTTTACAGGAGACCATTTATTATCCCATGGATGCACTCATAAGGTGATTGTACGAAAAAAAATGCTAATGCACCCTACATCTTTCACTCACACGCTCTCTAAAAAGAAATTGCGCGTCGATAGAGAGAGAGAGAGTATAAGAGAGAGAGAGAGACAATGAAAATAGATATACTTAATTTAATCACACAAAAAGATTTAGAGAGTATATAGAGAGGGTCGATACATTATATTGATTTAGAGAGAAGAATTATATTTCCAAACCTTACACTCTTGTTACAATAGAATGACTCGCATAATGAAAAACAGAGAGAGTCCTTTTATCCGAATAGTCATCTGCACAGCTCAAGAGAACTGTTGAAAAGGTGGACTTAATTGTATTTGGGATGAGATTTCAACTTAGTGGATAAAAAATGGAACATAGACACCGCTCTAGATCGCAGTGAGGAAAAGATCTAGACACTGACTCTTCTACTGCTGTTGGAGATCTGAGAGGAAGACGCACTTGCATGCGATATCTGGTCTGTTTACATTTGCATACCAGTCAGAAAGAGACTGTCATATCTTTGTTTGTTTCCTCTCTAAACAGGTCACTCACCGTTAGATAGTACTTTTTCAGTCTCAATGAATAAGAAATTTTACTAAGCACAAACTCGCTCTCCTCTGAATTCGGATCACAAAAAGTACGTAGTTGCTTCATGGGACTGAGATAGATTATGATCCTTGGGCTTCTCTCTTGTCATCGAAAACTACCTCAGAAACTCCTCTTCTGGTGGACTAAACAACCTTTTCCTCAAAAAATCCAGAAAATGTCACCTATTTAAAATCACAACTTAAAGATTATTTTCACTTTATACTCACACTGCATCTTCCGTCTCTCAATGTATGGTGTACTTTGCCCTCAAGAAGGCAACATTTATTCGTGGTATCCTTATTGCAAGCTAGCTAGTGATCTGAGAGAGAGAAAGTACCACAAATCTTCTGTGCTCAATAAATCCGATTACTATCTAATGCGAATAAAGAGATCCTAGAGAGGCGGATTGTTAAAAGCTGTATATCGTCGATCTCGTCCGACTAAAACAGAATAATTTAGCTGCCTTATCAAGGAGATGATTTACCGATATTCTTAGAGTATTACAGAATACGATTTAATCTCGCGCTATATAATCTTTGAAAATAGGGGGAATTTTACACACAAGGAGACAGACCCACCAAAAGCTTACCTAGCCAGAAGAATCAAAGGTTCAGCACGCTAAATCTAGAATACCCCTCTGACTTCACTCGATCAGTTGAATAGAAACTCATTTAATCCACTAGATCCAATTGTGAGCAGGCATTTTCGACAGACCAATTTGCCATACTCTTTTAGTAGTCCGCCCACAATCTCAGATAATGTCTTACAGCGCATCTCTGTAGGACCAATTATTCGGTGCTCACCCTATCTAGGACTGTGTTATAATTTAAATGATCACCATCAGCTTTCACTCAACCTCTATATCTTTACCGGGAGGCTCCGCTTTCTCCGGCGTACTCGCTTTGTTCATCTTATGAGCTGTACGCAGACAGACTCAAACTAAAACTGACCTGTGTAGTGGTGATCAGGGTCTCCAAGGCCTGATTGATATTTTCATACCATCCTCTTCAGCAGAATAGGGAGGTCCCTGGTGTTTGTCTGCATCGCCATTGGTCGATATAAGATAGATGAAGATGTGAGTACTAGCCCCTGGCAACCTCCGATGGCAGGAGACATTACACTAACGACTGTTATTGGGGTAGAATCGCTTGTTATCAGGGAAATCTTTCTCCATTTAGGTTGACTTAATGTAAGAGAATAATTGCCACTTGCCTGTGATCCCCGAATAGCGCTCGGCTGCTTATTAGCCACTATCACATAACAAGAATCCCAGATAGAAAACCAGGTGCGTAAAACCCCCTTGCTGTACACAACACTGCGAACTATAGGACCAATGTGTTCCATTATTGAAGATGTACAGACAATTGAGAAGATGAGTTTGAAAGAATATTAGCTATCTCGCGTCTTCATTACTGTTTTACCCAGAATTCGGACTATCTACATGAAAGAGATAACTAACTGGATTTGTCCAAGGTCGCCAGGAGCCAAGAGATGGCAACACACGTGCGATGTGGCGCCTTGGTAGATGATGCAAGCACTCGGATCTATTCGGCACACAGATGAAGACTTGTGAGCAGCTTGACGCTTGAAACAATAAGCTTTCGACTACGCTCGTACACAACTGGCTAATACACAGAGTAAATGAGTGAACGCGCTCGCCATACAGTAAGAGAGTCGCTTGGGTTGTCTACTAGCGTTGTAGATGTTGATGATCATAATCTCAGTCGAAGCGACCTCTATACAAAACCTTCAGCATCTGTTCTCAACTCTGGCTTTCGGTCCACGCCCCTACTTTTTTTGGAGGGCACCCCTAGTCGAACACGGTCTACTCCAAGTTACAAAAGGAAAGCCGTCGTGCATCCCGCCGTCTGGTAAGTTTAAGATTGGGGACCTTTTTTGATTTGTGTGTCGAACCCCTCGGGGACCATATCGCAAAGATATTAGAAGTAGAGAACCCCGGGTAATCTCACTCTCCGCCATACAATTTATGTAGGTCACACCGCCTAGTCCCAATTGTGGCTACGTAATCTAGTTAATTTCTTGTTCAGCCTCAATCAACATGGCGGCAACTCAGTGCATTGTTTATGGCATTGGATCAGACAATGGTCAGAAGGCAAATACTCCGGCACGTTAAATCCGAGCGCATCAGTTCAGAATGGGTGAAGAAAGGGGTCGATTTAAGTGCCTTTGAACGTGGCATGGTTGTTTGTGCCAGAAGGGTGGTATGAGTATTTCAGAAAACATCTGATCTCCTGGGATTGTTCACGCCGCGACAAACCCATCTCTAGGTGTTACAGAAGAAGTTGGCCCGCGCGTGAAAGTAGAGGATCTCAAGTAAAAACATCAGTGAGCGGCACAGTCACTTGGGGCGGTAAATCGCACTAGGTGAGTGCCATTGAGCGTCGAAAGGAGCAAAGTGGGGCAGACACTGGTCTTCGGCGTTAGATTGAAGAGGGGAGAGACAAGCGCGCAACAGGTGATCAAATAGCCACCCGTTACAACCAAGTTAGGCAGAAGAGCATCTCTGACCGCACAGTTACTGCGAACTTTGAGGAGCAGATGAGGGCGACACTCGCCTGCAGGAAGAAGCACGCACATCCGGGCGCGATATAAACTCCTTCGTAGACAGCTATAGCAGTCAGGAAAGTTGTAGGCTCCAATTTTCGCATAGCAACTCTTTGATAACTTCGAGTGACAGTAGAAGATTGGAAAAACGTTGGCCGGCTGTGGTCTGAGAGTCACGATTTCTGCTGCGACATTTGATTGGTAGAGTCAGAATTTGGCTGGGTCAACATACATGAAATCAATATGGATGCCTCCTGCGAGAGTATATCAACTCGGTTCAGGCTTGGTGGGTCTGCGCGCGGAGTGTACAGGTCGCTAGTGAGAGGGGAATATTGCGCCTTCTTGGCTACTCTTTGGGCCCCTTGGTACCAATTGGGCATCGCTCTGCTATATGAGCGCCATCCAGACCTACTGGTAATTGTTGCACTGACCATGTCTATCCGCATTTTTTAGAGTGGACCACACGCGTGTTGTGGAGCCCAAACATCTGAAGTCTACTTTTCAGAGATAGATCTCGCCATGTGTCATAGAGAGCTTGGAATCATCTTCAGACTGTATCTAGAGACAATGAGCGAATGCTCTTGTTCGAGCACCTTTGTTGAAATCAGCTAATTGTGCCACGTGAAAGAATAGTGAGGCAGTTCTGAAGGGCATGTAAGGGGTGCCATGATGCCTGTGTTCTACGTGCCACTGTGCACAAAGTACCTAATAAAGACGGACTGGTGAGTGTACTAAGTGTCTCCTAGGGAGATTATAGAGACTAACCATTAAAGAGAAAGTTCCTAGATGAGACCAGTGAAGTGAGCACTTTGTGTGAATTGCTATCTGCTAGACACTGGCTCGCTGCATTCACAAATCCTCAAAATTGCCTAACAGTCCTAAATGATCCCTCTCTACATGTTCTCTATTGATATCGTGATTACACACTAAAGCGTAACACTCAAAGTCATCATGTGATTATTTCCTATACAAATATCACTAAATCTCAAAATGTTGCCAGTTTTAAGACAAACCTTTGAGGTCATGACTAGGATAAGAATGAGATCGATGGTATTGAGGTGTAGAGTATAAGGAGTCATCTGTTTCTTCCCGGCTTCCTGGTACAATTTGATTTTAAATTATGCGTTGATTCCCTTTGGTATGTGCATGATTTAGGAATCGCGAAGGGCAAGACTCAAAACGGGTTAGCAACCCGGTGTAAACGATATCTTGCGTGAACGCGGCAGTAAGGCACATGAATCCTTCATGCGCTATTGATCAAAATGTCATTTTGCGATCTACTCCCGAGAGGACAATTACTTGTGGTCAGTTTGAACGGAACTCTAGAATAGACTTGGCAATTGCCCTATCTTATACTACCGCAATGATATCTTAAATTGCCAAAAGCTTTTCTCTACCTTTATTTGGGTGTGGCGGGGAAAGAGCCCCGAGTCAAACGAGACCTCTTGTATGTTCTCAGCAATAAGGATGGAGGAATAGCAGCCGAAATTTTCGCTTAGCGAAACGTGGATATTTGCGTTGAGGCGGACGAAGGGGAAGCCTTGGTCGTAGCTACAGTGGTTGGAGGCCCTGAGCGACCAATCTGGTTTCCGTAGGTCTGGTGGCTCAACTGTAGAATCTCGTTTCTGTTTGGCACCCTATCCCCCGCAAGAGATAGCATTCTTAAGATCCTCATTTATTGGTGCACCCCTTTGCTAACCCTCTGTCGCTCCTTAGGTCTAAAATACAGCTTACGTTAAACTATGTATTGTGTCTATGTATGTATGCATAATTCGCTTGCTCGTTGACAAGTAGACTTGAATTTGATCATCCTTCGTAATGGGAGTCGGTATAATACCTAGCCTCCTATAAAGTGAGTACTTGCCTCTGTTACTCTGATTGACAGAATTGTGCATCGGCACAAAAATTGATACCGTTACGATTTGAAATCATGGCAGAAGCAATGGGCATCCTCAACAATTGGACCAACTGTTTCAGGATGAAAACCTCCTCTCATTTACAACATAGGGACGCTAGATTCGCGGTGTCGGACATTCGCTGGGTTGTATGAATCAAGAGGTTCTATTGCTTCAAAGAAGCGCCCACCACCAATGCGTTGACTGTCAGAAGGTCTTTCTTGGGGACGTCTCTTATTAGACGGGCTTGCACTGACGCAATATAGACGGACAGTTGGATAGGAGCGCGCCGAATGATTGCGCTGTACCGTATGGAAGTGAGTCGGAGATCATCCAGATCAGACGGAACTTCTCACCTACTCACATCCTGATTTCCACGAACTGTGCTATCTTTGGCAAAAAACCTCGCCCACTGGCTGTTCGACAGTTAAAGTGTCCCTTTGTCTGGCATAACGAAGCGTACACAGTAATTTAGACTACTGGACAACATCGCTCTCAAAGTCGTTCTCCCAAGACCGCTCCACTCGGTCTCCACCGACTCATGTGTTGTGAAATGAAGACTGGCTGCGCAAGCTACATTTACTGAGCGGAAAAGACCCAGAGTACTATCCTCCCAATCCTGCGTAATGGATCAATGTAGTCAAAAGCACAAAGACACATCTCTTCCTCTTTTCGAGAAATGCATAAGAAACCGTATAGAACAATGATTATTAAGATCATCACATCATCAATACACAGTGTGACTTGGTCGTCTGACGCTTTGTCTGCAATCAAGAGTAAGCTCGCGGTGTCACTACTAACGCCCCTCAAAGGAGGCCAGTGTTCAAAGGCCTGTATGAGGACCGTAGTAGTCGCTGCGGCATCACCTCAGGGGATTATTTGTAATGTCCGTATGGTTGAACAGCGCTTCCTTCACCTCCTCTGATGGCCGAGATGCAGTAACTGCGGTGGCAGAGCAGAGAAAATGATCTCCTTTTTTGCGCCTCTTGATCTTTTAAACATGACTGTCACTGAGACCTCCAAAAAGACCGCCTTTTTTTGTGCATGACACAAATGATGGATCTTCCAATGTACCCAATTGGATTTATTGCGCCACAGTGGGTGGTCCGTAGGGTCTCATGATCCAGTAGATTGAGTCTTATTTGGTTGAATTCGAGTCTCTGCATTGTATTCACGCTACGCGTGTCTGTCAGAGAATTGACTAATACTCTCCCTTGAACGCTTTGAATCTCCTGAACTTGCGGTTTTAGATTATGAGGTTTTGAATTGTGAGAGCTGACCGACATTTGTGCTGTCCACTCTAGAGAAGCCGCTCCCCCCCGCCGCCGTTCGACTCCCATAAGCTTCTTTTTTCACACTCTGTATAGCAGCCAGAACAAGCTATTGAATGGCAATTGGAAAGACACCTGAAGTCCCCCCTCTATAATTGAGGTGATCAGAAGAATTAAATCTCAAGTCGACCTGTGAAATGAAGTTAATGACCTCCTTTTGGCTGTAATAAGAGAAGAAAATCTCTTTGGAAATCTATGGTTATCTTCGTGAGTTTAGAATGTGCATCTAACTGTAAGTACAATAAGATTCTCTGTATGTGTTCTAATCTCATAACAGCAATGTTGTATTACTTATCATATTCAACAAGAAGATTATTTGTTTTTTGTTGCGATGAATTATCCAATCGATTCTGCTTATGTAGCGCGGTTATTCAAGATTACGGTGGTGAGATTATTGTGACAGTTCGTATTCTTCTGATTGTTATTGTGATATCTTTCAGTTGTGTATTATTGTGTAATGTGCTCAATGTCTTTATAAAAGAAGTGTTTAGATGAGGAAATAGAGATCCGCAATAGTTTTTGTTGTGTACGTGAAACGCCACATTTTGATCTCACCCTTTCACGGAGAGGTCAAGAGGTGGCTATTCAATAATTTGACTCATGGTGTCCAAACCATAACAGATACAAATTTCCTTATCACCAGAAAAAAGTAGCTATAAGTATTCCAGGAGCCACATCTATACTTAATACATTTTCCCCCTTAGTCGCGAATGAAGAAACGTAGTGTGCATTCTGGTCTGATCATTGCCTTCACTGTTCGCAAGACTTCTTGGGGCACAAGCTTCGTGAAAAACATCTACGTCTGTTGGATGGCTCAAGAGGTCTGTGTCTAAAAAGAGTTCCAAAAGATTCTGTCGCCTGTCTGTAATAGTTTAAACAGAAGGCTCACATTACAGTTTTGACAAATTATGGGAAACATCTGCTGTGATAATTAGCCAATCTTCCTAATGAACATAGATCTTTAAATGTATGATACATTTTTTGTGACACAACTACAGTCAATTGACACCTATGTACGCTGTCGGTGGTTATATGAGTCGATAGCTTTTTCATGTAGACCTGAGACCATCGTATGTGCCTCAGATACCTCTGTTATCACTTGCGCAACATGATGCTATACTAGCTAATTCAAATACCGCTTTCTGGGCAGGCGGTGCCTTGGAATCGGGATAAAATTTACCTTTTGTGGGTTAAAGAGGTCACATTTTTGCTATGGATGGTCACCATCAGGTTATTATATATGTTCTTTTTCTAATACTTGTAGTTTCAAGAAAATAGTGTATCAGTACAATTCTGAAATTAATCGCGTAAATGATTGTTACAGTAAATTTGACGCTATCGGCTTTGGTATGCCATTTAGATTAGGATCCATTATTGAAGAGTAAAGTGAGAAGAAGTCTCTTTATTTCCTCATGTGAATGCATGGAAGAAGATGTATTCCTCTACAGATTGTGAGTTGGCTTTGTTGTGCGTCGGAGTGGGATACTGATCAGTCTAAGTGTGTCTCACTAGATTATTAAGGTATGAAAAATGATTTAGGATATATGAGTATTTGCTACTCTTTGTAAGTAGAATTTTATTCCAGGTCGTTTATTGAGGAGAGCTAAAGCTCGCATTACTATCTAGTAAGCAAATATCACATTTGGTGGTTTATGGTAATTGTTGCTTGTATGGGAGGTTGACTGAGATGGAAGGACTGAGAATCTATAGTTAGAGAAATGTTGTGTGCTTTGAATCGCAGCGTATCTAACCATTACTCCTCTGCCTCTTCCCTCCGCCCACCTCTTTACTGGCTCCTCATTGCCCAGTGAATTCAGCTCAAGCTATCAATCATGACATACAAAGCTCTCCATAACATGTCCTCTTCGAGTGATCATCTCTGAGACAATAATGTCTTTCACGCGCGCATACTGGCCCTATATGGACTATATATCTTTGCATCTCTCACCAGATCTTTGTGTGATATCTTTGTGTCCTTTGATACGCTGTCTTGTTGTTGTGTCTCTGCTTTTGTTGCTAATTTCCCCGCATAAACCACCATGTTCAAGAGATTTCCACAGTGTGCATCCGCTCATACCGTGTAAGCTCTCTACATGTCGTTTTCGCAGTTCAAGAGGAAATACTTCTGCAAAGATAAGTAAAAGTAACCGGAGCACTTGCTAAGTACCCATTTTTGTACAGGATATCTCAGCGCACTAATCTACATTAAGACCCTGTGCTGCATCTCCACTCACACACCCCACATGCAAACATGTCGTGTTGCCGCTAGCACCGTCTGGCTCTACAGCAGGCATACAGATGTCAGGCACATAGTAGCGCTAGAGAGGCAACAGATTTTATGGCTGTCAGCGAATAATATCCCTTTTGAAAGTGGGTAATACCCTGTGTGTGTGGTGTACTGTAATGCGACAATAGACATGCCATTTAGTGAAGCTATGTGTAAATGTGTAGCTTGCGCATTACGGTTCTTAGATGCGACCCGGCCGTGCACGCCGCTCTCCGGGCAGTCGTCGGCGCATACAAAGCACCGCATCATGAACTAGGGTGCGCTTGTGTAAGTGAGCACCGGAATGCCACGTGCGGGAGATTCTAAACATGTATCTGAAAAACAGGGGGCAAATATGAACACACGTCGTGATTGTCAGGCCTAGAAAGATAGGAGTGCCCCATGATGTATCTGGCATCATCCGAGATCATACATGTAGTCCTTTGTAATGTCTGTGATATTAGTATGTATAATAGGCTGTAGACGTAAATCATGGCGAATTTGTGTAGTGTTTCTTAAGATGAAGTATATTGGAATGTTGTCAAATCCTATAAAGCTGGTATAACAGTGACTTGACGGGCTGCGACTATGTCCAATTTGCTATAGCAACCTTGTGGTGTGTTAGAGAATAGAGATTATAATGGAATTTGCTTTTTTAACGATTTAGTAGATGCTGCGTGCTGAACCTCGCGCAGTATGGGTGCAGAACTCAGATTGGCAGAATGTGACGCATCGGGGGTGCGCCAACAAAAGCTACAAAAAAACTTGTTCAGTCATAGTGCACTTAGAGGACAGCTGTTTGGAGTCACAGTGGTTTTGATATAGCGTGTCAAACTCCAGTTTTGTTGTGTTATTGCGCGCCTATTGAGTCAATTTACTACCTGTATGAGCGCGTGGATGGTACGTGAATATAGAAATTGGCTGACTATTGGAAGCTTTGTTTAAGATGCGTGTCGCACCTGATGTAAACGTCGCGCGCATAAGATCCATGCTCATACAAGCCAGACCAAATGTCAAAACGCGCGTTGCAGTTCTTGTAGCCTTTTCAACCATAGCGAGTTGGCGTGACACATCATTTGGTAGGGTCAAAAGTCAATAGAAAGACAGCGTATAGAACGTGTTGTGTTTTCGTTCATATAATAAGTCAGGATATATTTTTTGTCTCTACGCTCAGTTCGAATGTCAATCCGAGGGTTAGCGTGATACTTTATGAATGTGTCTGTGTTCTGACTATGATTTTCGTCAGATGCCAGCAGCCTATAGTCACCATGAGAACTTTGACTTTGGTAGAGGAGTGCATACGCATGACTGCCCAACACAGATTCAAAAACGTTTCCCTATAATAAAATGCACAAGTTGACACTTAATAGAAGCTCCCGTTGATGGTTTTGAAAGGTTGCATAGAAAAGTAGAGAGACGGTTTTTTTTTTGCACTTTCAGTGTCAGTATGTGCACTCGCGTGCGTGGAATATAGAAATTTTGCTTTTTGTTTGTGTAAGATCTTTAGAGAGAAATCAGCAAGATGAATCTCGCTAGCACTCAATAATGAACAGATGGTCTGTGCATTGGGTTGACCCCCAGTATTCAATAAGTCATGAAGATAAACAGGTAGACTGCGTTATGTTTTGTGGCTATGAACTTTGGCGACTGCTAAAAATGGGCCAGAAAAACAGGTTACATTATGATGAGTTTGACACAACTACTTTTCAAATGATCACCTGTGGTGACAGATGTATACAGAAGGGATTTGAGTTGTTTAAGAGTCTATTACGCTATGATGATCTGGCGCTCAATTGAACGCAGTTCCTGCACTGGAGTGCTCGCTTCAAATTGTCCAAATAAAAGCACGTATAATTGTCATTGCGCGTATAGTTATGTGTCTGTGCACTTCTATCATTAAACCGGGTGTTTAACGCCGCAGGTTTTGAGCTGAACGCTTAGCCACAATGCTGTTGTGTTCAATTCCTCCCTGTTTAGAAGCGTTCGGGCATGATTGAAGCATATCCAGGTCAATCGTAAATTTGTGCCTTGGCTTGTTGTATTGTTTAAGAGTTACACCATGGTTTATTTTTGTCATGTGAGACAAGATTGTACCCTTACAAACTTAATTAGGGCGACTTTGAGCGATCTTTAACCCCTCAATCCTTAAAGACCTTTGAAGAAACGCGCACGCTTTGCGAGAGGCAAGGTGCAGAACTCTATGTATAATGCATTGTCTAAGAGAGATAAATCTACTTGTGTGTATATTCAACAATCTTGTGCGCACGTGAGTTTCAATTGTATATGTGAATAAATCTGAGGTATTGTCTCTTGTTGCCTATGGTGATGAAAACTTGCGCTTTGCTGGTGGTAGTAACTGATCAATGTTCGATTTATGAGATGATTATTGTTGAGTGGTTCACATATAGTTCTTGAGTATTATGCTCGTTAGTTAAGACAGAGAAGGGAGATTATGTTGTCCCTTTTTTTTGGTAAATTCTGTTGTCTCACAGACTCATATGTTTTTAAAGAAAGTTATACAGTAAATTCCTAAAACAATAATCACTTTTAATAGGGAGAGGATTGTGCGGATCGCGCAAGAAAATTAGAGAGATTCAACTAGCGCGCCACTTGGGTGCGACTTATATATAGAAAATGCGCCATCACACTAATTGCCTAATTTACAAAATATGCAATGTTATGCATCTAAAAGTATCCATAGGTGAATATAGTCAGTGAGTCCTAAGTATACAAAAGCAAGTGAGAATAAAGAGAAGATAGTCTAGCTATACACCCAGCACAAAAGGGACATTGTGTACCAATAATACCTACTGTTGCGGGAGAAGTTATGTGCACCTTATTTTGATAGATAATAACGGTTATTTTTGATGCACCCTTTCATTCACCGTGGTGGTCGGAGAATAGTGGAAGAATTGCAATTGCGTTTTTAAGATTTACGTAGTTGCTGCCGTCAATAAGAACTACGATGGTACAAGTGGTGCCGCAAGAGTAGGTGCACTAAAAACAAATACAACGGTTCTGTAAGAAGACCTGGTTCTATGTGTGATCAGTTTGATACATTTACTGTTAGCCTACCCAACTATGGTGGATCACTCAGTATTTATCATTATTAATATGAAATAATTTTTGCAGACCCTAGATCCGCAAAGAATCGTTGCCATCAAGGTGGTAGTCGCAAACTATGTAAGCTAGTCACTATCCAGGAAAGAGCATTTCGCTGGGCTTTTTATGATTTACCGGAATTAATGATACGCGTGACCGATCTAACCTCTCGGATGACGATCAACTCCTTAAGTCTACAATATAGCATGGGGTGCGCGATAAAAGTACTCAAAAAGTAAACAATTACAACTAGTAAGAAACAACAGACATAGTTTGACTCCAATGGGTGTTCTTTTCCAGACATTTGATTAAATTGAGAAACGTGTTTACGCGTTGTTTTTGTCACAGCCTTTCAGGTTTTCACCTGTGGTGTTATGAATTATAGAAATATATGATCGATCCTTCTGCTGTTCTTGTAAGTCATCTCTCTCCTACCGTTGTGATTGTGTATGGCTTGGGCGTTTCAGTAGTGAACAGTGCTGGCGTGCGCAAAAGTCAACAAAAAACAGTAAACTGTTAGAGTTTTGATTAGAAATGAATAAACGCGTATTATAATTTATTTATTTTGACACCTTTATCAACCCTTACTGTCTGTGTGAGTATAGAATTGCTGTTTTAAGATTTACGTAGATGGCTGCGTCAATCATATTGAACCAATCTGATGGGTGAAAGAACGACAGTGTGATTGGGAATGTCGTGTTCGATTCGAGTAATTTCATACTAAGTCAAAAAAACACGTAACGTTTATAGCTATATAATTTGTAGATTATATAAGTATAGAGCGGTTGAGTCGCCTATTTTTTGCCAACTTTCAATTCACATGTGGTGGAATATAGAATTGCTGTTTTTAGATTTACGATAGATTGCTGCGTCAGACTGAACAGTGCTGGGTTGCGCGCCCAAGAAAAAGTTCAAAAGGATACATGTTAACTGTTATGTTTTGATATAATAATCGGTATTTTTTTGCACCCTTAGGACGCGTATGAGTCTCCTTTCCAAACCTGTGGTGGTAATATAGAATTGCGCTGGTTTTAAGATTTAGTAGATGCTGCCCGGTCAATGAATACGTGCTGCGTTGCGCACAAGTCAAAAAACCCCACGTATACACTGTCTTATGTTTTTGATATAATAAACGGTAGATATTTTTTTGCACTTTCGAATGTCAGGCCCTGCTGGTGAACTTTCTGGAGTATTAGAGGAGTAGTATGTAGTGTTGTAGCGGATTTAGTTGCTGCGCTTTTCTATTATATGGTATATATGGTCCAACTGGGCAACGGAGTCTACAGTGTACAAGGTCTTCAGAAATCCGTGAGTTTTTTACAAGCATTTTTTGATCCGTACATTTGAGTACGTCCCTGTCTTATGGACCGGTGCACTGATCAGAAGTATCGTATTTTGCGTCTAGAGTAACATATGCTTTGATTAGAGCTCAGGATTAGCTAGACATTGTTCCACTTGCTTTGTGGTAGAGTTAGGTTACTGAGTCCAACAAAGTGAGTCAACAAAAAACCAACACGGGTTAATCTTGTTTTAGTTTTGATATAATAATGTAACAGGTATACAGGTTGCGTTATTGTGTATGTAGTGGCTTGATATGGTGTGAGGCGCCGACTCTCGCATGTTCGTATTTATATAGTGAAGGAATGTAAGTCGCTCTAGATATAGATCATCGTCGATGAATCGTTGGATTGTAAGAAGATGTTTATTAGTATTTGTTATGCTGAGTATGTGTTCTTATGTGATCTGAGTGATTGACAACAAGGGCGAATTTATGATTGCTACCAAGATCAAAGGGATGAGACATATGTCCAATTTCGTGGTTTAAACTCGCTCACGCAAAGATACAGGGATATCTTTGGGTGCGGTCCATAGTAAAGCTTCTCACTTACAAGAGTGATGTAGACCGTATTATGTCTCTCATATAAACATGTGAAAGTTTCCACCATTCCAAACAAGTTTTCATACAATGGCATTAATGGAGAGTCCAAAAAAATACTTTGACAAATGTTTGAAATGCAAGAAGTCACAATAATAATAGTTTTAAAAGTGGCGCTTCTCAAATGAATAAAAGAATAGTTAATGGAATTAAGGAACCCCTCTGATGGGGTGAGGTTTTTTATTTTAAAGTCTGTATGTAATCTGCCTAGATTTGTAGGGTAAGTTCAGAATGAATTATGAACTCATGGTTGTTGTTATAGCGGGCCACATTATGCGTGCATGGTGCATTTATGCCACTGCTGCTTTCCTAAAAGTACCAGCAGGCTAACCCCCTCCTGCGCCTACCGTTGCTTTTTGTACAACCACCCAGAAAAGAAGTGAATATCGAGGAATACGCAGCAAAAATCCTAGGACTCAATAAGTGCTATGATTTTTCTCATATTTGTGTTTGTACTTGGCCATTTTGCAGCGCAAGTATGCCACAAGCACACCAGCAAATATGGTAACATCACAACACTTATTGAGTGCTAGGATTTGCTGGTTTTTCAACAGCGCATAACTGTGACTGTCACTTTTTCCGGCATGCTAAGTGCCTGTAAAAAGGGAAAGTAATGTTGGCTGGCAATGGCGTACTTCTAACAGCAGCAGGTTGTATAGTGCTGCACACAGCACACATATAGCTATACGGTCTGCAGTAATTCTTGTAAAACTTCCTAACCCTTCCAAAAGGTGTCACCAATGAATGGTTGTAAAGGCTCAAGGAACTGCAACAATTTTGACTTGGTCTGGCTTGTAAGGATGGTTTTATGCAAAGTTTAAAGGGACACATTCAGAATATTTGTCCCATCTTCGTACCAAACACGGCGCTCATATTTTAGGCGCATCAAAATGTGGACGCACCATGTGCCCGCTTTTTAAGTGCATTAAAAAGTTTTGAGCCAGGCGTACATTGCAAATTTGCCCATACGCCTGTTCATACATATATATAACAGTTCATAGATGTCGCCTCAAGTCCTTTATACAGCTTGAAAGAGATTTGAAATTCCTAAAATATTCTTCTTATAGAAACCTACAAATTCGCCATGCATGTAGCTAGCCAGTTTCTAGAATTAACATTATGTGGACGACATGTATGGAACTGGGAATGTAAATAGTGTAGCCAGATAGATCTGGGAGTCATTTTAGCTGATATCCAGACGCGAGCCTATACGTTCATTACATGTTTAAATCTCCCGGACGGCATTCTTGGGTGTATTACATAGCGCCTGCGGTGCTTTGTAATGCGCCCGATCTCGGAGGGCGATTGCGGGAGGCGGGCGCGCACTAGAACCGTATGAAAGCCTACACATTAATAGCTTCTTTCCCCCCGTGCCCCCCAAAAAACCTATGGCATGTCTAGGCGCATTACAGGTGCAACAGGTATACCACTTTCAAAGGGGTTTACCTGAGCCATAAATGTTGCCCTAGCGCTAGAATGTGCCTGATTTATGACCTGCTGTAGAGCCAGAGGGTGAGGGACAGACATGTTTGTGGGGTGGTGTAGTGGCAGCAGGGTTAATGTAGATTGAAGGATATCCTGTAGAAATGGGTTTTAAGGCTTCCAGGTTACTTTTACAACTTGGAAAGTATGTTTGAAGAATTGTAGTAGAGAGCTTCAGGGTATGAGGGATGCACAGTGGAAATCTTGAAATGATGATAGTTGATGGATTGCTGTTTCAAGAATATGAAGCAGAATCGGAAAAGGATAGAGAGAGAACATTAGGAGTAATCGAAAAGGATCCAAAGATCAAAAAGAATCTGTGAGGATCAAAGTTGTATCGCCTTTGCATGGGGGCACAGTACCTGAAGTTAAGTTAGTATGGTTGTACTGAAAACAGGGACATGTTATGGAGAGCATTTGTATGTCACAATGACATGTTATGTGATAGCCCTTTGAGACTGAATTACAGTGCGCAAACAAAAAGTCAGAAGGAGCAACACTCGTATAATTAGCATGTTAGGAGCTGTCCAGTTAAAGATGGATATATTGAAAACGGTACTTTTTTGCCACCGCGCTGGTTGCCAATTGAAGCGGGAGCGGATAGATGGAAGATGGAGTAGTGATGGTTAGTGAAGTGGATTAAACAGGCTCTAAATTTCAAACTAGTAATTTATCCTGGCTTCAGTCAACTCACATAAAAAAAAACTAACACCAAAATTGTATTTGTTTTTGTGGAATATGCTTTTGACTTCCAATAAAACTGGGAACAATAATAATTTTTTAAGACGAGTGCTTTTAGTACGATATGTTATCCTAAAATTTTACCAATAAAAGTTACACTTCATCGTCCACAAAACCAAGTCAAGCCCTCTCAATGATTTATAAATGAACTAAATAAACTTGATATGTATTGTGTTCTCAAAAAATGTGCACCAAATGAGCCGATTATAGCAAATTTGAGTAGAAAAAATGTTTTAATTATAGAATTGTACTCTGATCAGTTGTAATAAAGTTAAAAAAAATTATATATACCATGGTGACCTCCATAAAAATGACCTTCTTCCCACAAAAGTAAATTTTTCCCATTCCACCCTGCCAAAAATTTTTAATTAGCTAGTTGTTTTACTAATGGAGTTACATTATATGACCAGTATCATTATGAAAAAAGTTTGAATGACGTATAGACCACCGCAGCAGTAATGGTGTTGAATTGATGCCCCTTGTGTAGCTGTCTGTGTCAACAATAAAATAGTAGCACGCATCAAGTTTAAATGATCTCAGTGTTCATTAGATGATTGGGCTTATTATCACAGCAGATGTTTCCCATTAAATTTGTTTCCAAAGCTACTAGGTAATGGTGTCGCAGAGCCGATGTCTACTATCTTACAAGCCAAAGAGAATAGAAATATAATTAGAAGGCAAACTTTGAATTGAAAACTTTCCATCCACAGACCACGAAGTATTTTCCAAAGCCGATTGGTGCCCTTATGAACGTCTTGGAATGGAGTAGTAGGTATAGGACCAGTAGGTAATATTCTTATCAAGATATCAGTAAGTAGTAGAGTGGTTATCTGGATTACTTTTAGCTACTTTTTTCTCTGGTTGAGAATGAAATCTTGATAAATTTGTTAATGGTTTGGAACTACGTATGGTAAATATGAAGCCACCTTGGCCTCTGAGTGAATTTGAAAGGGTTTTGTGGAGTAAAATTGGTGGTTTTACATACGAAATATAGCTGATCTCTAGGTTCTTTTAAACATTCTTTTATTAAAACGAATGGCAGTTGACAAAATAATACAAACTGAAGAAGATATCATAAAATATCAATAGAAGAATTCGGTACTGCACATAAAAGGACAGGTTACTGATTAACGATAATTAAACAATCGTGGATATATCTGGACATAAAAAAATAAATTTTGTTGAAATAATAATAATAAACTCATGCTGTTATGAGATTGAGGACAATAAGAAAAATTGTTACTACAGTAGATGCACAGTTACTAGATGATAACCATAGATTCCAAGAGATTTTCTCTTATTACAGGCCAAAGGAGGGTCAATTAACTTCATTTCACAGGCTACCCCAATTTTTTGGATTAAATTCTTTCTGATGTAGATTCCTCATTATAAGAGGGGGGGCTTTTAGGTTCTTTCCAATTGAATGCCAAATAGCTGTTCTGGATGCTATTTGTAGTGTGTTAAAAAGAATTATGTGGAGGGATGATGGGAAGTCCACGAATAATAACCATTATAGATTTACCAGATGTTAAGGGAGTCCATTGTAAAGGTGTGTGGTGTATTGGTATTGTTTGTATAGTTTATTGTATGGCGGGTGGTATTAGGTGTTTGTTGATAGGGAGGTGGTCGTGGTATGTTTGTCTGAACTGAATAGTTACTTTGTTTTGTATGTTACCTTTTTACACCTCTTTTGAATTTCCAATTTTTTAATTTTTTTTGTTATGTATGACATTTCCTTTTTCCAATTCACCCTGTGGTGCTAGTGAATCAATCGAATCTACCGCCTACAGGACATGTGTTTGGCATTAGGTGACCTTTTTAGCTTGTGACCGCACCTCTTCCGCCCATAACATTTGATCAGTTGCTCATGACCACGTCCACATCCTCGAACAGAGGATGGAGTCACAATGGGTGCGGGGCAACATTCTACATAGTGAGTTTAAGGAAGGAAAAGGATCTCGCAAGAAGGCAAAAATTGGTGTAATATTATATATAAACATCATAACAGTTTTATAAATACATCACGAAAGATATAGTGAGTGGATACTGTATAATCATTTTGTATATTTATGGAGTATTGTTATCGCATTATGCAGTGTTTTGTTTGAGTATTTTTGTTGTAGTTTTGTGGGCGGGAGGTAATAATTAGGTTTTTTTTTTTATTTTAGTGATTCTTACGGGTCTAGTGTGGCGCGGATGTGCGATAGATTGGGGTGCGGAAGGTTCTGTTTTTTTGCGTTAGGGGAAGTGAGAGTGGTGTGTTGTTTAGGGTGGTGATGACAGTTGCGTTGTTCTATTTTGAGGGTGTTGGGTGTCGTGGTTTGGCGGGAGAAGGGGTAGCCGCTTGGTCTACTTATTTTCTTTTGCATATAATTTTTAGTTGGGCGACGGGAAACATAATCACTAGCGTCGAACGTGAGTCGGCCCACGTATGAGGTGAAATCTCTTGAGGCTCACTGAAGATTTTCAAGGATTTGTGGTGAATCATAGTGAATTGCATCTGGGTGTCCTTAAGATTTTGTTTTATCAGTATACTAGGCGCGTTATTTCGAGAAGCCTTTTTTTAGCTAATAGGAGAATGATTGTGCGAAATGGAATACTTAGGTTGTGTGGTACGGGTGAGGTCTAGGTGTTGGGTTGGTTTTTGTCTTGATGGCCATTTTGACCTAGTAGTTGCCATCCGATGCTATCGCTACCCAATGAGTTGTGTAGCGGAAAGTGGGGAGATGATTTTTTTATCGTATTGTTGATATTATTTTTCTGTTCTTTTTTTAATGGATTATTTTATCTTCTTAGAACTCCTTAAGGATATTTAAGGTTACCGGGTGGGGGTGGGTGTTGGTTTCGAGATTTAGGGGGTTGAGTCCAGAGGGTATTGTAGTTGGTTGTGGGGTGGGTTTGATACAAAAGGGTTTATAGGCAAAGGTGGGGTGCGTTGAGTGGTGTTGTGTGCTGATAGCGTGGGGGGAGGGGGGAGGGGGTTCTTGGGGGTTTGATGATGGTAGGGTGTGGCGGGGCGGATAGAGTATCAATGTGAGGAAAAATGGGTGATGGATATCTTATATAATATTTAATATTTATTTAAGATTTTGAGAATAATTGATCTTTTGTTTTTATAGTGACCTTAGGAACAGGTGGGGGGGGTACGTGGATGTGTTGGGTATTGTTTGTCGTAGTGGGGGTGGGGGGTCCGGTCGTGGGGTGTTGTACGTATTAAAAGAGTTTCGTTAGGGCTAAGAGGGACAGAGATTGAGGCGTTGGTTATCATGAGAGCGTGTCGTGCTGGCGTGGTGAATCAGTAATTTGAAACTAGGGAGAAAAAAAATTAATAGATCCATTGATGTGTGCTTTTTTTGTTCGGTCTTCAAGTTTGTTGATAAAGGATTTTCGTAACGTGAAGGAAAGATGCCTGCGTCCTTCAATGACCCTGACCCCCCCCCCCCATGAACAGTGCTGGGTGACGCGAAAAGTCAAAAAACATGTAAACTGTTTGTTTTGATTATAATAAACGGGATTTTTTTTGCACCTTTCAAACTTCACCTGTGGTGAATATAGAATTGCTGTTTTAATGGTTACGTAGAATGCCTGCGTCAATGAAACAGCGCTGGGTGCGCAAAAGTCAAAAAACACGTAACTGTTATGTTTTGATATAATAAACGGTATTTTTTGCACCTTTCAATTAATACCTGTGGTGGATATAGAATTGCTGTTTTAAGATTTACGTAGTGCCTGGTCAATGAACAGTGCTGGATGCACAAAGTCAAAAAAAACACGTAACTGTTATGTTTTGATATAATAAACGGTATTTTTTGCACCTTTCAATTCACCTGTGGTGGAATATAGAATTGCTGTTTTAAAGATTAAAGTATGTGCTGGTCAATGACAGTTGCTGGGTGCGCAAAAGTTAAAAAAACACTTCAACTGTTATGTTTGATATAATAAACGGTATTTTTTGCACCCTTTTCAATTCACCTGAGGTGAATATTTGAATTGCTGTTTTAAGATTTACGTGATGCTGCGTCAATGAACAGTTGCTTGGGTGCGCATAAGTCAAAAAACAAGTAACTGTTTATGTTTTTGAATATAATAAACTGTATTTTTTTGCTCCTTTCAATTGGACTGTGGTGAATTAGGAATTGCTGTTTTAGATTTACGTAGATGCGGTCAATGTACAGGCTGGGTGCGACAACAAGTCAAAAGACACGTAACTGTTTTGTTTTGATAGAATAAACGGTTTTAATTTTTTGGCACCTTCAATTCACCTGTGGTGAAATATAGAATTGCTGTTTTTATGATTTACGTAGATGCTGCGGTTCTCAACAATGAATCAGTGCTGGGTGGTACGCAAAAGTCAAAAAACACGTAACTGTTATGTTTTGATATAATAAACAGGTATCTTTTTGCACCTTTTCAATTCACCTGTGGTGAATATAGAATTGCTTGTTTTATAGATTTACGTAGATGACTGCGTCAATGAACGCAGTGCTGGTGTGCGCAAAAGTCAAAAAAGCACCGTAAACTGTTTGTTTTGTTGAATAAACTGTATTTTTTGCCCTTTCAATTGACATGTGCGGGAATATAGAAATTGCTGTTTTTAGATTTTTCGTAGATGCTGCGGTCGAATCGACAGTGCTGGTGCGCAAAGTCAAAAATAAACACGTACTGTTATGTCTTTGATGTATGAATAAACGGTTATTTTTTGCACATTTCAATTTCTCCTGTGTGTGATTCATAGAATTTGCTGTTTTAAGAGTTACGTAGATGCTGCGTCAATGTACATGCTGGGTGCGGCAAAAAGTAAAAAACACGTAACTGTGATGTTTTAGTACGATACACGGTTTTTTTTTTGGCAACAAAAACCTGTGCTGACTACAGGATTGCTGGTTTGTATGATTTAAGTTGCAAGGTGGGATTAATCAACAGTCACGGTTGTAGATGGGTAAAATTGAACACCGCTCGCCTGAAATGTATACTGATATAAAATGTGCGAGTGTTGCAGCCTAACAAAGAGACCTGCAGTTACTAGAATGATGTTTATCCCAATATAAGTTCAGGCTGCCCATATCCAGGAAATATTTCAAATAGCAAACTGTTAATAATAAAGATATTCCACTACAATGTCTTACACTATGTCTTGTGAAATTTATCCTGTTTCTTTATAGAAGAGCTTGTCTTGTGTTCGTCCAGCGGCCCCCCCTCCCCCGCTCCCAGCAGTTGTGATTTACATTGGTGATTCTGCTTTAAAATTCTCTAGCTAACTACATAAAATTGGGTTTTCAAATTCCCTAATCTAAACTAAATTGGATGGATCACAGCTAATCGTAGAGGTTTCTATGTGTCAGAAATAGACTATTGTTTTCGCTTGAGCTGGATATTGGCCATCAGGCAGAACGCCTGGTCCTCTATCCCTATGAGAGCTGAGTGACACTGAGCTGAAACAGGAAACGCTGTTCTATGTAAAACGAGGTTTCATGTGATTTATTCCAAGCCAATCGCAAGGCATACACATCCCAGTCATGCCGTCGCACCACACATCTCACCGTCTATTTTGTGATCTCATTTGCTGGGCTCGCCCAAAATTACAGGAAGCAGACCGCAAACAAGGCGCGGGATTCTTAATGATGATGCACAGATTTTAACCTTAATTATCGCACATGATCTGGAGATTTCGTTCACCATAAAAACCTTTGCCGATTTCAACTTTGTCGATAAAAATCGCCTCAACATTGTGGTGAGCTTACACAATTTCTTGATTCACATATAACTGCAATGGTACCTCTATCAACAAATCTGGACTGGGCTAAAGTGCAAAAATAAACGTATCTGAAATGTGTCTCTACAGGATAATAATAGGTATTGTTGGCACTATCAATTAACCTGTGGGTGACTTTACACAATTGCTGATTGCAAAATTTAAACTGCAAAGGTACTTCTATCAACAAATCTAGGACTGGGCAAAAAGTGCAAAAAACACGTATCTGAAAATGTTGTTTATGGATTATAAAAAGGTATTTTTTCGCACCTATCAGACCTGTGGTGACTACAGCAATTGTTGGATTCAATTTTAACTGCGAGGTGGCTCTAATCACAAATCTGGTCGGGCAACAATGAAGTGCAAAAAACACGTTTCTGAAATGTATACGGATAAAAAAGGTATTTTTTGCAACATATCAACCTGTGGTCGACTACAACAATTGTCTGGATTCAAAATTTGACTGCAGGTGGACTCTATCAACAATCTGGACTGAGCAAAAGTGCCAAAAAACACGTTATTCTGAAATGTATTCGGATAATAAGGTATTTTTGGCACCTATCAATTCACTGTAGTGACTACACAATTGCTAGGATTCAAATTTAACTGCAAGGTTCCTCTTCAACAAAATCTGGACTGGGCAAAGTGCGCAAAAAAAACACGTATGCTGAAATGTTACGGATAATAAAAGGTGAATTTTTTGGTGCATTGTATCAACCTGTGTGGTGACTACACAATTGCTGGATTCAAATTAACTGCAAGGATTGGTTTTTCAACGCAGAATCGTGGATGGGCTCATGTAATGCCAGAAAAAACACGTTGTCTGAAATGCTTACGGAGATATAATGGTATTTTTTGCACCTATCAAACCCTGTGGTGATACACAATTGCTGGATTCAAATTTAATTGCAAGGGGCTCTTATCAACAATATATGACTGGGAAAACGTGCAAAAAACACGTATCTGAAATGTATACGGATAAAAAAAGGTAATTTTTGGCAACTATCAATTCAACCATGGTGATACACAATTGCTGGATTCAAATTTTAACTGTCAAGGTTACCCTTGATCAACAAATCTGGACTGGGCAAAAGTGCAAAAAACACGTATCTGAATGGTATATGGATAATATAAAAGGTTTTGTTTAGGCACCTATGTCAATTCACCTGTGGTGACTACTAACAATTGCTGGATTCAAATTTAACTGCCAAGGAGGCTCTATCCAACAAAGCGGAATGGGCAAAATTGAAAAAGAACACCTATCTGAAATGTAAACTGATTATCACAGTGTAGTTTTGCACCTAAAAACGCTCGGACCTGCAGTTATAGAAATCGATCTGTTGATTCCTAATATAAGTTCTGGCTGACCAAATATCCAAGTAATATGTTTCAACAGTAACTGTTTAATAATAAAGCTAATTGCAAATGCAATGTTCTGCAATACAAAATCCAGTATTCTTTAACCCTTAAGGACTCCAGGCGTTTTTTTTGGTTGACACGTTCGTTTTTCCCTCCCTCGCCTTTGCATACATAACTTTTTTATTTTTTCCACCTACATAGGACACATGAGGGCTTTTGTATTTTGCAGAACAAGATGTAATTTCTAATGGTGTTATTCACTATACTATAGAAATTGACTGGAACACGCAACAAAAATCCAAGTGTGGCAAATCGAGTGTGAAAAAAAATGTATTTTTCGCCTATCGTTTGCGAGGGTTTTGCTTTTTACGGAGTTGAATCTTCGTGTAAATATAATGTGTTATCTGTATTCTACTGGTTGTTATGCATCGGCGAAGTACCAAACATGTAGGGTTTCCGTTATGTTTTGGTACCGTTAAAAAAATGTGCCAAACAATTTATATTTTTGAAATTTGTGCCACGGCGCCATTTTGTGCGACGCAATGAACTTTTTATGTTACTACTACACCTATGGACGTCAGTGAGGGGGGCATTTTTTGCGAGGCTGAAGTGTACTTTTATTGTAGCAGTTTGGAATGCATGGATTTTTTGATCATTTTTATTCCATTTTTTGGAGTGACGTAAAAAAGACAAAAACGCAATTTTGGCGTTGGAATTTTTTTTCCTTCTACGGTGTCAGCGTACGGGATAACTGGATGTTATATTTTTATAGTAGATCAGACTTTCTTCGGATGCGCGACGATGGGCGATACCAAATATGTATAACTTTTTTATTATTTTAATGATTTTATTTGTAAAATGGGGAAAGGGGGGGGGTGTGTTGAGGACTGTTAATACTATTTTTTTTGTAATTTCTAAACTTTTTTTTTTTTTTTATATTGTAACATTGAGGCCACTATAGGTACTTGACCTAGGTGGCGCGATTGTAAATCAACCTTAAATGCATTGCATAGGCAAGCATTAGGGTGCTGTACACAGATGGCACGGGCGCCCCACTTCCTGGTCTTGCGGACGGAAAGTGGGAGCAAAACCAGCCAGGGTAAGTGAACGGGGGTAGCCTTTCACAAGGCTCCCACCCCTATGCCCGGTCGTCCGGATCGGCGCAGGTGCGATGACCGTATTACCGATCGGTGAGCGGCACCGATCGGCGTTCATTCAGACGCCACGGCCATCTTTGGCGCGGTGTCTGATGGGTAAAACAGCGCCAGCGGGCGGAGCCACCTGCCAGCGCTGCTACTGCCGGGTGTTAGCGGCGATTTGTCGCTAACACCCGCCGGCTGTTTGCGGGGGGGTCACGGCTGCGATCCCTCTGCTAAAGCCCCTTAGCGGCCCTGGTGGACGTACTCTGATACGCCCAAGGTCGTTAAGGGGTTAAAGAGCTTGTCTGTGTTCGCCTGCGGGCCCCTCCCCCCCACCCCAAAACCCTCCGTGACTTTACAGCGGTAGATGCTCCTTTAAAATTCTCTGCCTAACTACCTAAAATCTGACAAATCTTGATCTATATGGAGTTCTAAGGATCACAGTAAAAGTAGAGCTGTCTCTGTGAACATATAGAATAAATTTAGCTGAGCTGTTTGCACAGAGGGGCAGAGCGCACGTTCCTACTGTATGAGACGCTGACAGACACGATCTTGAACAGGAAGGGGCTGTTCTATGTAAAAACGAGGGTCATTTGATTTTTTTTCAATCCCTGTCATGACGTCGAAACACATCTCACCCTGCCTCTATTTAAAACTCTGTTAAGCTGATTTGCTGCCGCGAAATTGAAAGGATGCGCGCGAAATGGCTTGATTGTAATAGATTATGCACAGTTTGAAACCCTAAAATTATCGCGTATGATCTAAAAAATCACGATCAAAGTAAATACCGTGCCTGATTCACTTTGGCGATAAATAATGCTCAACACTATTTAACACCATTGACCTCAATAGTAAATTTTCCATGCTGAATAAGAAGAAAGAATGAACATGTTCTAAGTTTTTTTTACTCTTAAAAACCAACCACTGAAAATGCATGTGTAATTTCTTTTTTGGTCAATGAAAGTGATTTTACTTTTGGTTTTAGATGAGTATTTCAAGTTGGAATCCATGTCGATTCCGATATGAAATACTCATCGTGTTGAGGGAGCCTAAGCAATAAAGCCCACCGTAGCAACAGAAGGAATAGACATCCTTGGTTACGTGAGTTCATAGTGACTCCAAATCGGAAATATTTTTAGGAATATTATTATGTATTGTTCAGACCTTTATCCCTGATATCTCTTAAATGTGGTGCATTAAAGAGGTTGTCTCACCATGTTGTTTCACAGAGCCACAGCCAGCTTCAGGCTCACATTTCCTTTTCAGACTGTGTTCTACAGGAGGAATTGGCATATCATCTTTGCTATTCCTGGCTGAGCCTTTTACAGTGACAAGAGTCAAGGAGATTTGTAAACTGTAATGTAGAAGGCTACAGAGCTCTAAAGGGTTAAAGAGGTTTTCTCACCATGCTTTTTCACTGAGTCAAAACAGATTCAGATTCATGCATCCTTTCACTTCCTGGTCAGGCTTCAATGCTTCTATAGCAGTGATTAGCATATCAGCTTTGTATTCACAACTCTTCTAATAACACTGACATGAGAGCAGGAGATGTTATCTATAAGTGCAGAGAACTCCAGAGCTTCAAGTAAACAAACAAAAGAGACTAATTACTTATTTGAAATAGCACACTGTTCTCAAGCTGCTGTCAGCCTGACCTGTCACCATCTCTGCTATCAGATAAAACAGAGCAGAGAGAGAAGTGGAGAGCAGGACAGTAACCAGAGAAATCTGTGTGCACTCAGAGCTGATAACATCGATCTTATCTCCTCTACAAAGCCAATAAAATAAAGCAATAGATTTGGAAAAACTCGTCACTTACTGGCCCCTAGATGGATAACAGTAATCTTTGTAGTGAGACAACCTCTTTAAAGCTTGTCAGTAACATAAATGAACCAGCTACTCATCTGGAGATAACATGCAACAGAGAGTGACATCATCATAGTTGGACAGAACTTCTCAAGCAATGAAAGCAGAGAAAGATGGTTGATAACCTAGGAAAGCTTGTGTTAATAAACATTAGATAAAATTTCCTCTATCCCCTAAGTATTGCAAAATCAGAAAAATAATTTATTTGGTAATACAATTTATTTACCTTTGCCTACTGTTAATCTTACCTACAGTGATATACTGTATACTTACCTTGGCACCCACCGCCATTCAAGTGCTGATGGAGCCAAACACTTGCTTCAGCAGTCACAAGCAATTTGCTAGACATCACTCCTTACATTTACTTGGTGGGAGCTTTCTTCTTCATACACAAGTGCCATTCTAAACCTCTACCCTTGGTTGGATAGAGGAGAAACTTCCTCCAGTGCAACAGCAAGATATTCCATAAGTTGACTAAATAGACATTTTTCATAGGGTTATGCCTATTTCTTGCACAACCAAATACTAGGTTAGTAGTTAAGTGTCACGTTCATACCAGATAGACCCTCTGCTTCTGGCTCTGGTCGCCGGCCATGGCTTCGGCCTTTACAATTCTTCTAGTGTAAACGCTTTTTGCAAACTCTGTATGCCTAATGCCCGTGGGGTTAACTTCTTCTCTTGGTGATTGAGAGCACCTTCTTCCTATCACTTCTGCTCTCCTTCCTCCTTTTCCCTATTTATAGTCTCACCTTCTTGTCCTCTTTGCCTGCTATATGGTTCTCTTTCCCTATAGTTTGCCTGTACTCTCATTGTCTTTCTGTTGCTCTTTGACTCTTGCCTAGTTTCTGTTTATTCTTTTGTCTCATGTTTTTGTACTGCGTGACCGTATGTTTACTGGAATTGGCTCTTCCGATTCTCTTGTTTGTCAGGTGGTTTGTCTTTGTCTTTGTCTTTGTGTTCCACTTGGCTTAGAGCAGTCATCAGTCTTCAGGTTGGGGCCGACCTGTAAGGAGTTGGGTTCCCCAAAAGGCAGGGACAGAGGTTGGGATAAGTGTCAGGGCCTCACTTGTCTGTGTCTCTGTGTGTTTCCCTGACATTAAGATAATATTCATTTAAAGGGTAGTTGTTTCCAGTGGAGATACAGTATACTTGGGAGTTCCCACCTATTTTCTTTTTTTTATGTGCTCTAAAAAGATGGGATATTTTAGACCTGATACTTTGTATAAGAAAAAACAAAAAAACAACTGTTGTATTGTCACATTTTCTCTCTCGAAGAAAAATATTTGATATTTCTAATCATGTTCAGTTTAAAATCCTAAAATGGCAACTTCATATGTGAACATTTCTCCAGTCTGTAAAATCACTGTGTTGTTTTTGTGGTATTAATATATGCAGCATTCCCCCCCTTTTATAATCTATAAAATGCTTTTTGTATGTTCTTTTCCACTGAACAAATACATTGGTTTTTGGGAATCCACTTGGCAAATGAGGTTCAATGTGGATAAATGTAAAGTTCTGTATCTTAGTACTAATAATCTGCAGGCATCATATGTTCTAGGGGGCAAAAAACTGTGAGAATCGCTTGTTCAGAAGGATCTGAGCGTACTTGTAGATCATAGACTACAGAACAGCATGCAGTGTCACTGAGCTGTGTCTAAAGCCAGGAGGATATTGCTATGTATTAAAAGAGGCATAGACTCGTGGGACAGGGATGTAATATTACTGTTATATAAAGCATTGGTGCGGCCTCAGTTGGAATATGCTGTTCAGTTTTGGGCTCCAGTTTATGGAAAGGGTGTAATGGAGCTAGAGAGAGTACAAAGAAGAGCAACCAAACTAATAAGGGGAATGGAGCATCTAAGTTATGAGGAGAAGTTAAAACAATTGAACTTATTTAGTCTTGAGAAAAGATGACTACGAGAAAACACGATTAATTTATATAAGTATCTAAATGGCCCCTACAAAAAGTATGGGGAAAAGCTATTTCATGTAAAACCCCCTCAAAAGACATGGGGACATTCTCTTTATCTGGAGAAGAAAGGATTCAACCTCCAGAAGAGAAAGACCTTCTTTACCATGAGAACTGTGAATCTGTAAAATGGCCTTCCCGAGCAGCAGATCACAGCAGGAACAGTTGAGGGTTTGAAGAAAGGCTTAGATAACTACCTGAAACTAAAATATATTAATACCTATGATCCATAAAAAATTCTAGATCCAGAAATTAAATATTAATTTAGGGCATATTGGTTCTTGTTTTATAGGTTCCAAGTCATCATCAGTAGAGGAAACTAAGATTAAACATTTCCTGTCCCATTTCCTTCATCCACATCTTTCCCCATCCTTGGTTGAACTTGATGGACATATGTCTTTTTTAGACAGTACTATGCAACTATGTGATTGCTAGCAATTGAAAAAATAAGTACAGCACTCAAATGTAGAATATTGAAACTGGGTGCCAGCAGACAGGTATTAGACCAAAAAAAAACTTGTAGAAAAACTGAAGAATCCACAGCACCCTAATAAGTTTAAAAAGTGAAAAACTGTGCTTTTATTCACCCATGAATGGCAACGTTTCAGTTCTGCTATAGAGCCCTTCTCAAGCAATGTGATACAATCATACAAGGTAATTTATACCAAAAGGATAATTAACATACATAATAATTATCAGTGTAAAATACATATATTAAAAACGTGTAGTGAACCACAAATTTATGCATTATGTATATCAATAAATAACAAGTGTCAAAATCTCAAAAAAGTTACATAATACCATAATACAGTGCAAAGATATCACATAATAATATAATTGAATAATCATTTACATCTGTGTAAAAACTTGTGATTATAAAAGCTATGGAAAAACTCACCATGAATATAACCCAATACCATAGAGTCACGGCGTTCATGCCGTTAAAGTGCGCGTGTCTGTGATATACAAAGGATGTGATCTAATGCCCATACCAGTACTCGGCAAAAAAACTTAATTGCGCATGCGTGAAAAAAGACGCGTCGGTGCACAAAATGCCAATGCCCGTAATAGGCTATAAAACTCATTACACATGAGCGAAATTCTGCGCAAATATATCTGAATTCACCAAAATAATAAACTAAATATGGGATAACCAACAGGTAAAGTATAAGTGTCAAACCCCATAATGCAAGAAAATACTTACAATAAGGTGTGAACGGGACATATAACGGTAAATTAAAAGCAATATCCACCACAGGAGCTAAAGACACTAGAAATTATGCCCCTAAAAAAGGGAACACAAAACCACATATATGCGGAACGAATGTGTCACCTATCCAAACAATGAACATGCGGCTCACCCCGAACCAACCAGAAGCAACCCATGTAGATTGGGAAAACACACTGATATCCCAACTGGGACAACCAATTTATTCTCCACTACTGCACATAAAATTAGTCCCAACATCATAGCAATATAAAGGGGAAGCAAAGCCAAAGGACAGCGCTATCACTACTAACCTGTTAAATAGAATTAATCCCCAATTTATAAAAAATGTTAAAAAAATCTTATAATACAAATAATAATAAT
Organism: Phyllomedusa bahiana; assembly: GCA_025379985.1. NCBI lineage: Eukaryota > Metazoa > Chordata > Amphibia > Anura > Hylidae > Phyllomedusa > Phyllomedusa bahiana. The sequence continues at coordinate 35,964 of JAODAL010039733.1, forward strand.
AAAAATAATAGAATTTTTTTTTTAATTTTCAGAAAAGACTGTATATTTTATATCCAAAGTGGGAATTCATCCATATGAAATACATTCCTATTCTCAAATTTCAAAAGTCCATCTGAAAAATAAATAAAAATTAATATAATAGTATCACACCTACAAAAAAAGAAAATAAAAAGAAAGAAGACTAAACAAAGCACAAAAATGAACATCAATCACATGTTAGGCAATATCTTAAAGTCCACATTCAAACCAAAAGGTTGTAAGGTGTTCATATGAAAAATCCATTGTAATTCCCTACGTTTTAAAGCAACAACCCGATCACCACCTCTTCTATGGATAGGGATATAATCAAGTAACATGAATTTTAAATAATTCTCACTATGTCCTACTTCTGTAAATGGGTTTCGATAACCGGTAAATCTAATCTTTCTTTCTAATTGTGTATCGATGCTGGTTAATACGTGTTTTAGCACTGTACCTGGTCTCACCAATATGTACCAAATTACATGGACACCAAAGTGCATATATAATCCAGTCTGATGTACAAGTAAGATAATATTTTATTACACGTTCAACACCGGTTTTGGGATGGATATATTTTTCCCCTTTACACATTAGAGAGCAGTTCACACAGGATTGATATGGGTAAGAACCCTTCTTGGAAACTCCAAAAAATTTTTGTTTTACCACCTTCTTAGGGCCAACATCAGATTTAACCAATTGATCCCTTAGATTTCTATTACGTCTATATGACATCAAAGGCATATGAGCAAATATATCAATATCACTATAGGATTTCTGTATAATCCGCCAGTACTTACGAATAATGTTTGTTATCCTATGACTATAGTCATTATAGGTAGAAATAAAAGGAATTCTATCAACCTGTTTACGGTTTTACGTTTTTTACTGACAAAAGTATCCGCCCTAGATACATTTTTTTTTTTTTTGCTAGAAATATTGGATTTGACACTTTATATATTATCTAGTTATATATAATCTAGTGATCTATAACTACTCAATACAACTAACAATTTCTTATATATGTATATATATCTATATGATAAAGAGATTAGCTTGTTAAGAAAGTCCATTATCTCTGGCTTCCATCAGCTAGGGAAGTCAAAGGTTATTTTGATGAGTAACAGGAATTCTTCTACTATTTTGCCATCTACTGTACTTCATTGTAGTTTGTTTGGGGTAGTTGCATAGCAATTGTTTTACATCTGATCTATGAACATGCTGCACAGCCAGGGCTTGTTAGTGTGGGAGTTTCCATTGCTAGCCTTTCTATAAAGATTCATAGTTTGGCAGTATTGTGTGGATCATACCATAAGCTCTGTGTGATTGTGGCCAATGGTCTTGTTTTGTATTCTGTACCTAGTTATTTAGTATCATGATTATTGTATACCTAGTATACCATTGAGCTAGCTCCATTGGTGGCTCCATTGCTTGGATCAAACTGAGTGCTTGTTGAGAGAACAGAGTGCGGAGTTAACAAACCGGAGTTAAGAACAGGAGAGAAAAACTGGTAAGTAAACAAACCTCTTTTATTTAATACCTCAATCTCATTAACTTTTTTTTTTGTTTTTTTTTCTCTTCATTGCTGTTGCACCGGGATAATGGGCAGCTTCCACTGGCAACTTCCAGCAGTGCACAATCTGCCATATGTATGCACTACTGGAGCAAGAGTCCCGGGTGAATACCGCTGTAAGATGGGGGTTT
>JAODAL010039734.1:0-37681 GCA_025379985.1 Phyllomedusa bahiana
GGTAAGGAAAATCCATGAGTGAGGGAAACCCACTGTGTCACCAGACGGAAAAAGGAACTTTTCCAAGGCCAAAAGTGGAAAATCCCGCTTCAGGTTTTTGGCTTTGGGTGGTTTGGTTTAAAGTGTTTTTTCTGCTCCCAAACCTGGAGCACAGGTGGTGCTAGGGGCAAGCAAATTCTGCTGAATTGCCCCGTTGGGATCCGCAATGTCGTCATCATCTTCATCATCAAACGGTGTTTGGGGTCGCCAGACATTTGCATCCAGAGTGGGGCTAAAGCAGGGGGCATGAAAGGCGCTCCCGAGCCCGGATTTTTGCGATTGACCCCCTTTCCTTTCTCCCCTTGATGGCATCGTAACTGGGCTTTTAGGCAGACAAAATCACCCTTTTTGGGCCCTCTTGTCTTTAAACATCCCTTCTGCCCCAAACCCGTTTTGTCATCAAAGAGGTTTTCAGAAATGGATTATCCACAGGGTGGGTCACGAGTTGACATTTGGGTCCCTCGTTCTGTTGGACAGATGTTGATGATGCTGATGACGACATTTGTGGCCGTGCTGGGAGGACGAGGGGTAAGGCTGGATGCGGGTTGCTTAACCATAAAAACGGGATTGGCGATGTGTTCGGTACTGAGATTCACAGGGCCCTGCCCAGCAATAAAGGCCCTGTGGTCCTGAAACCGAAGTCCGCTGGCAGCGTGTTTTTCGCCAGCACTGGAAGGAGCACCTCTCTTGTACCTTACTTCCTACAACCCTCTTTGTCGCCTACCACTGCTTTCGCTCCTTTCAGAAAGAAAAATTATTTAAGAAGGTATGGAAGAGTTTGAAAGTCTCTTTTTAAAAGAGGGCAAATCACACTATTTTTAAAATCCCTTAATTTCCTCACCCCAATAGGATTAGAAACGAATTTGTTTCTAGCGAGTCCCTGTCAAAATGGGGCTGGTGGAAGAACCGAAAGACAAAATAAACAGTGTTCTTCCTTCATTCAGGGATTTACAACTGCCCAGTAGGACTAGAATTCCTTATTTTTCAACAAAATCTAATACAAATGCGCCTAACTGAGATTCAACGAGCGCAATAAAACTATTCAGAAGGTACACGGTTGGGAGGAAACTGGGTTTTTGCAGCAATAACAAACGGAGAACAGTTGCTAGAAAATTTTTCTATCAGGAATTGTCGTACAAAGTGGCTATTGGAAAAACTAGGGCCGCCACCACGTGCATTACAGCTATTTAAAAATTATAACAAACGGTGGTTTTGCCACCTATAAAATACACGTGGTGACTACAACATTTCTGTATTCAAATTTTAGTAAAAGGTGGACTCTATGAACAAACTGGGCCGCACAAGCAAAAAAAAACACCTATTTGAAATTGTATAGGATAATAAAAGGTGTTTTGGCATCTATGAGATACACCTGCAATTATAGCAAATTTCTGTATGGTAATAGCGCGTACAAGTTGGGTCTTTTAAACATAAATGGCCTGCGCCGTGAAACTTAAACTTAATTAAATTGTGTAGGAAATAAAACGGGGTTTTTGCAAACTTATAATAACTTCGGTGACTAGAAAAAGGTCTGTATCTATTGTAACGTAAAAAATGGTCTTTAGAACAAAGCTGGGCTGCCGCCAAGTGAAATACACGTAATTAAAGTTGTGTACTGGATAAAAATGTGGTTTTTGGCACTTAAATTCACCTGCGATGCTAGAAAGTCATGTATCCTATTGTGGAGTAAAAAGTGGCGTCTTTTAACAAAGCTGGGCTGCGCCAAAGTGAAAAAAAACACGAATAAATTGTTTACTGTTTAATAAAAGGTGGTTTTTGCACCTTGAAATACCACCTGCATATTAGTATGAAATTTCTTGCGCTATGGTAATATCCGTACAAGGATTGTTTTTTAACCAAAACTGGGAACTGCGCCCTCCAAAGGGAACTAAAACCTAATTAATATTGTGTAGGATAATAAAACGTGGTTTTTGCACATATAAATACAACCTTGCAGTGACTAGAAAAGTTCTGGATCCTACTGTAAATAAAAAAAATGGGTCTTTGAACCAAAGTGGGCTGCGCCCAGTGAAAAAAAACACAGTAATTAAATTGTGTACAGATAATTTAAAAAACGTGGTTTTTGCACCTATAACTACACCTGCGGTGGACTAGAAAAGGTTCTGTATCCTATTGGAAAGAACAAAGTGGGGTCTTTGAACTAAAAACGAGCTGCGCCAAAGTGAAAAAAAAAAAAACCTAATTAAATCGTGTTACAGTTAATAAAAGGTGGTTTTGCACCTATCAAATTCACCTGTTGCAGTTACTAGAAAAAGATCATTGTTATCCTAATATAAGTACAGGCTGCACAAATAGAAGATATTATTTCACCAAAAAAACTGGCCAACCAAAAACTGTTAATAAAAACCCATTTCATGCCAGGGTCAAAGAGAGTCTGGGCTGTACCAATTATCCACTTCCTTCAAAGCCTGCCTGGCCTGCCAGCATGTATTAAAAAACTTGAAAATCTCTATCTACCTAGGTTCTAATGTTCACAGATAAAGCATAGTTGTCTGTGTTAACAAAGAGAACAGTTTCTTGAGCTGTTTGAGAGAGACGAGCACACGTCCTGCTCTTTTGATGCAGCAGACACACACTGTTCATTGAACAGGAAGGGCTGTTCTATGTAAAACGAGGTCATGGGATTTTTCCAGCCAATCACAACCATACATATCCCAGTCATGACGTTGCACACCCAGCTCACCCTGCTCTATTCTCTAAGCTGATTTGCTGGCCGCCAAAATGACAGGAAGCGCCGAAGATGGCGCGATATTAATAGATTATGTGCAGATTTTAACCTAAATTATCGCGTGATCGAAAAAATCCGATCAACATAAAAACCGTGCCGATTTCAACTTTGTCGACAATAATCGCTCAACACTAGTGATGAACCATAAAGAGTTTTGAACATGAAATCTTATTTGTTAGTAGTGGCAGTTTCTGCACCTAAACTCGCATCAGTTATCTGTACATGAAAATTAATATTAGTGATCTCTACTTTTATTTGATAACTTTATTAATTACTGGTGTCATTTGGTCGGACTCTACATGGTAACTCTTAATAATTAGCAGTATAGAGATGGCTCATTGGCTTTGTTGGCACTAATTTATTATTATTATTATTATTATTATTATTATTATTGTTATTATTTATCTTAAATTGCCATTGATTCCATGGTGCTGTACATTCAGGAAGGGGCGTTATATACATAACATAAGTGAAACAATTACAACGTACAATAATAACAATGAATGACTTACAACTGGCACAGAGGGGGAGAGGGCCCTAACCGCGAGGGCTTACAATCTACAGTGTAGGAGGAAGGAGAAAGAAGGTGAGGGGCAGACATATTTATGGGGTAGCACAGTGGCTGCTGGGTTATTGTTGGTTATAGGCAATCCTGAAGAGATGGGTTTTGAGGTTGCTTTTGAACCTGGTGAAGGTGGAGGAGAGTCTGATGTGTTGGGGCAGTGAGTTCCAGAATGTGGCTGAAGCACGGGAGAAGTCTTGGAGACGGTTATGTGAGGAGCTGATAAGAGGAGAGCAGAGAAGAAGGTCCTGTGAGGACCGGAGATTGCGAGAGGGGAGATATCTGGAGATTAAGGCAGAGATGTATGGGGGGTGGGAGGTTATTGAGAGCCTTGTAGGTCATGGTTAGTAACTTGAAATTAATTCACTGGGTAATGGGAAGCCAGTGAAGGGATTGACAGAGTGTAGAGGCAGAAGTGTAGCGAGGAGAGAGGTGGATAAGATGGGTAGCAGAGTTGAGGATGGATTGAAGGGGAGCAAGAGCGCCTGATGGGAGGCCACAGAGGAGGATGTTGCAGTAGTCTAGGCAGGAGATGACGAGGGCATGGACCAGCATTTTTGTAGAGTCAAAGTTGAGGAATGAGCAGATGCAAAAGATATTTTTCAGGTGGAGGCAGCAGGCAGAGGTGAGGGCTTGGATGTGTGGTTTGAAGGACAGAGAGGAGTCGAAGATTAACTCAAGGCAGCAGACTTGCAGAACAGTTGAGAGTGTACAGCCATTGACATATTACATAGCACACAGTACGGTTGAGGAAAGACATACAGATGTAAAGGATAAACTTGACAGATAACACACCATGCTATACTGGCACAAGACGTTATCTTTTCTTTTTAATGCTTTTTAATGGACCATGTTGTGATCTAAAAACACATAACACATAAAGCAGTAATATCACTGTCAAATTAACAAATGCTATGTATATCAAATTCAACCAAGAGCAAGTAGAAGAGGTGGATAAAAGGTAAAGACAATATTAAAACTTTGTTTCCCAATGATTTATAAATATCCTATGTACTGAGGATATAAGTAACAAAGTGTCTCCAGTAGACATGAAACGTGTAGATTGCTATATAGAATTATTTATTTATCTACGGATTATCAGCACTTTAAGATCTCACTATCTGGTCAAATTTCAGTTGAACTGGACCCAGGAAGATATTCTTGGTGCACATGTTATTATATCAATTACCCATGCAAGAAGGAAGTAGCAGACTCTTAAGCATCCAGTCCCCAATAATCCAGAATTATGTGAGACGGAGTGGTGTGCTTCTAAGAAATAGCACAACCATATAAGATAAGTGTGTAGTACTATAGACTCTCTGTATTTTTGATCAGTAATGATCATGCACTAGGGAGCATGTTCAGTGTTCTCTCCTCCCCTTCTTGATTTAGAAATATGGAACACATGAACCACTCTGCCATAAAAGGAAATATTCTGCTTCTGATCCCAAGTGGCAGTTAGACAGGATCAATATTCATCAGAATTTTATATGTACACATAAGTGTTAATTTTATTTTGTTGTAAGTAGTGATGAGCGATGACAGGAATAATCATCATCAGGTCGATTACAGATTGTTGTAATCTTTGGGCCGATATCCAATTGCCGATGACGATTATCAGCCGATCCCCATTAAAGTCTATGGGAGAGGAACACCAGCTTCATTTTTACACCCAAACAAGTGAGGTGAAGCTGGAATTAACATCAACAACACTAAACTGGAATCGTGCTACATCTTAGGCAATATAATTAGGCTACAGGAGTCACAGAAAAAAATTCAAAGGCAAAAATAATTCATTCCTTTCAATGGCTAACCGAAAAGATGAGAACGGCATAGCCACAGCAGGTACAGTGGTAGCAGCTGCTATGGGGCCCCTTTCACACAAAACAAGACACCTGTATTGGAAATGGCACATGGGAACTGGCAGGAGACCCCTATCACTTTTTGTACCAGGGACCAACAACTTGTCATGTATGTGGTGCTGGTGGCAGCAAGAACATCCCAATGGGGATGAGGTTCAGCTGGCAGGGCCCTAGCTACAGTGGGCTGCCGTCAGTAATCTATTAACCGTTTCATACCCACATGCAGCTAAGTCAAATAGGGTGCCCACCCATTACTAATTCCTATTTTTAACGTATCACCGGGCATCTTTTTGATTCCAGCCCCTGACAGGTATACTGCCCTATTGCCACCGCTGGCATCCATTTTAAAGTAGCCTGACCCCCAAACCACCAAAAAATGCCCTTATGGACCTTCTGAATAAAAATTTGCCATAAGAAAATTGACTATTTTAAAAAACTATTTTTCCAAACTTGCGTCTGCTGCTGCTGCTACTGCTAAGGCTACTTGCGATTCGACTGCTGTCACGTTGCTCACATTGTTCCATCGTGATATTAGAAGGTGAAGAAGACGCAACAGATGTCTCCAGTTGGTCAATGAGCCCTGTCTCAAATTTCTGCATTCTACGGTCAATTTGTGTGGGAGGAAGGAAATTGCTGACTTTTGTTTTGGAACGTGGATCAATGAGGGTGGACAACCAGTAACTGCTGTTCATTTTGATGGCCTTGAAGCGTGGGAAATAAGCTTTTTTCAATAAGAACTTTACTATTGGTTTCTTTTACAGCAGCATAACCCCAAAACCAGCAAAGATTTCTTTGATGGACCCTCAGAATAAAAAGGGCTGGAAGAAAAATGTATTTGAACCACTATTTTAGTAAGCTGGACATTGACTATCCCTGTCCTTTAATGCAGCATGACCCCAAAACCCACACAGATGCCATTATGGACCCTCAGATTAAAAAGTGTCGGAAGAAAGTAGTATTTGAACCACTATTTTAATTAACTGAACATTGACTAACCCTGTCCTGTTCCGCAGCATGATCCAAAAACCTGCACAGGTGCCCTTATGGAGCGTCAGCATAAAAATTCGCAATAAGAAATAAACTATTTTAAAAAAACTGTTTCCAATGCTGCTGCTGCTACAGCTACTTGCCATTCTACTGCTGTCACATTGGTGATGTTGTTCCACCGTGACTTTAGAACGTGAAGCAGATGAAACAGATGTCCTGAGTTGGTCAATGAGGCCTCTGTGAAAATCCTGCATTCTACTGTCAAGTGGGTTGAAGGAAATTACTGATCAAGGAGGGTGAGGCTGTGAACGTGGATCACGGAGGCTCAACTGGCAGGGCCGGACTTACAGTGGCTGCGGTGAGAGCCAAGGCTGGCGTCAGTCATATATTAACACGGAGGTTCAGCTGGCAGTTGAAGCTCTTGTTCCACCCAGGTGCCCTTTTTCTTGGCTTTCCTTTTCTCGTTTTACTCAACGTGTTGGAGGAAATTGTTTCTGTTCTTGAGGTGGCAAATGTACGCCATACGAACATTGATTCTTGCACAACGGTTGTACCATGTATCTGCTTATTCACAATTATACGAATAGCATGCTGTTTCACATTGTAGATCCTTGCAGTATTGCCATGAATGATAGCATTTAGGTGGCATGCCTTTTTCTATGGTGCCCATACTCTTAAAGTGCATAATGTTGCCCTTCTTGTAAATGCGCATGTTTGTTGAGAAAGGCAGAGGACCACTGACCGGAGTACTGCCCTATTTGCACCCCTCGCAACCCTTTCACAATAGCCTGACCCCAAAACCAGCAGTCAGAGAGTCAGAGAGTAAAATTACTGGCAAGAAATGAGTATTTGAAACAAGATTTATTTAAATAGAACCTTGAATATCGCTGTATTTTCCAGCTGCTTGACCCTAAAACCAGAAAAAATTACCTTTTCAACACTCAATAAAAGTAGCCAGAATAAAAGAGTTTTAAAAATAAACATTTTTGGGAATAGAACCTGGATTATAGCTTGTTGTTTTTGACAGCAGCATGCCCCCAAAAATTTTGAACATGACCTTTTGGCGACTGTTGAGAATTGTGAAGAACAAATGCCTGTTAGAAACCACATTTTTTACAGTAGGGCCTGTATTATAGCTGTATTTTACAGCTGCATGGCCATAAAAATTTAAAACATGACATTTCAGCGACTGTTGACAATTATGAAGAACAAATGCCTTGTATAAACCACACTTTTTACAATAGGACCTGTCGTATAGCTGGTTTTGGACAGCATCATGATCCCAAAAATTATAAAAATGAACTCTCGGCCACTGTTAAAAATTGTGAGGAAGAAATGCCACTTAGAAACCACATTTCTGTACCAAAGGACCTGGATTATAGCTTGTTTTCACAGCACCATGACCCCAAAACCATTGACAGTGCTTAAAATTTTCATGAAGAAATTAGTAAATGGAATATGTTTTTTTCATAAAACCATGTACAATTGGTGTCTTTTACAGTCTCCTAACCGCAAAACCAGCAAAATGACCTTTTGGGCACTAAGAATAAAAATTGCAGTAAGAAATGATCATTTTAAAAAAAATTACGTGATGACGATTATTGTTAAGAGTTTAAAGAAAATTATTGCATCATCGTGGAAACCCGATAACTGTAATAATCATGCCGATTTCAACTTTTGGTGATAACATCGCTCATCCCTATTTTAAAGAAATTTAAACCTAACCTTTTTTAAAAACCCTTCCCCCTTTTTTCCCTGTTTCCCAACAATTTTTCTGATGCCTAATTAAACAGATTCTTGGGGTTTAAGGGAAAAAAAAAAGGCTTCCCAAACCTCGGGTTGAACCTTTTTTTCTACAAATGAAGAAAGTACCCTCTGTATTTAAAGGGGGTTTTCCCACGTTTCTCTTTTTCATACCTCCTGCATCCAGCCTTCAGCCCCTGTGTTTCAGAAGGGGGCTTTTTGGTGATTTTTTGAATTCAAACAAAATGCCCAAAACGGGAACCCACATCATGCCTTTCCTCTCTCTAGTGAAAGAAAGGTCTTTTTATTTTAAAAATTTTTAAGTAGCTAAAACTGTAGCTAAACCCAAAAAAAAATTTTTGCTTTACAGCACAAGGTCCGGGAAAAAACCCCCTGCAAAAATTTAAACCTGGGGAAATTTTTTTTCCCTTTATCGTTGGGGTTTCTTTTTTTTTTTTTTTTATTTTGAAAACTGTTTTGACTTATTACTAACTCCCCCAAAAGGGCCCGGAAATTAATGAACATACCCCCCGGGGTTTGAACACTCATAGCTGCCTTGGAAGAATTTTGATATCTGAGAAATGTGCGACCATGACTGAAGGCTCTCGCCACTGGCCCGTATCCCCTAAAGATGACTGAAAACAATGGATCACTAAAGGAGCAGCAAAAACAAAAATGGTGCAAAATTTTTTAAAATAATAAATAAATGGGGAAAATTTTTTTTTTTTAAAAATTTCAAACTTCCCCCGTCAATTTTACTTCGTGGCAAAACCCCTTTAACGGGGTTTTATGTAAAGTAGCTTTTCAACATATATTTTGTTGGGGTAATTTACAGTGATGGTTTTTAAGGATTTGGGTGAACTCTCCAGAACTTTCTGTTTATCTTCATAAATTTGACCTAAAATTAAATCTCAAGTCCTAAACATTTATGAAGAGAACAAGATCACACAATATTCAGATATATTATTTTGGGTCTTTTAAATTTAAAAGGGAAAAAAAATGACCCAAAACATCAAATGTTTTTTAAGGGGCAGAGGAAATTAAACCCTTTTTAGGGTACTTTCACATGGTGCATTTTTTTGGTGTGTTTGTGGTGCGTTTTTTGCTGCAAAAAAACGCATCAGAAGCGCATAAAAAATGCACAAAAATGCACCAAAAAACACACCAAAATGCAAATGGTAAAGCCAAAACCCCTTTGGGTTAAACAATAAATTTTTGGTGAAGTTTTGAGTTAAGTGTTTTTCCCAAACAAAAGACAGACACTAAAGTGCATTTGGGGGCCTGTTTAATTTACAAAAGCAGGGGGTCTATTTAAAGGGCTTTTTCTTCCCCAAAACATTTTTTGGAAGTGTACAAAGGCAAAGAAGACCCTTTAGAAGGTTTTTCCCATGGTCAACAGGGTGAAAAAGGTTTTTAAAAACCCTCTCTAAAGAGTTTTGGAAATTCCAAATTTCCCAAAAAAAAATTCCCCCATCAGAAGACTTAGGGAAAAATTTAAAGAAAAAATTCAAGACCATTATTAACCTTTCTAAGAGGGTTCAACCTACAAAGGTCATACCAAGAGCAAGGTGTATTATAGTCTGCAAGGTTACAAAGGAACCCAAGAAAAGCCTTTCTTACATTAACATATATTAAGGTTCACCATTCACCAAAAATTTTGTGCTAGGCAGAAAGAAAGGTAAAAAAAACTTTTAAGAAATTTTTAAAATTTTTCCCAAAAAACTTTTTTGGATGCTTGGATAATAGAAAACACTGCATTTCAACAATACAACCTCATACTATCTGTGAAGCACGCTGGTGGTAGTACCATGATTTGGGCCTGTCTTGATGCATCTGGGCTAGGTCAGCTTGCCATCATTAATGAAACAATAAATTCTGAAGGATGCCAGCAAATCTTAAAGGAAAATTGTCATGATATTTGTCTGTGAGCTGAATCCCCCAAAAATATGTGTCACGCAGCAAGACAATGACTCTAAGCACACAGGTTGTTCTACCAAACAATGGATAAAGAAGAATAAAATTAAAGATTTGGAATGGTCAAGTCCAAGTCCTGACCTTAATTCAATAGAAATGTTGTAGAAGAACCTGAAACGATCAGTACATGGGAGGAAACCACCAGCTAAAATTCCTTCAACCTGATGTCCTGGACTAATAAACAATTACCGGAAATGTCTATATATAGTTATTGCTGTACAAAGGGTCATACCAAAAACTGAAAACTAAGGTTCACATACTTTTGCCAGTCACAGATATCTAATAATGGACCATTTCCCTTTATAAATAAATAATAAATAAATAAATAAATAAATAAACAAATAAATAAATAAATAATCAAGTCTGATATTGCTGAATCATATGTTTCATTAGGTACTTTTTATCTATATTTAAAACTTGCGTGAAAATCTGATGTAGTTTAAAGTCAAATTTATGCAACAATATAGAAAACTTTGATAGGTTCGGAAACTTTTAACCACCACTGTATTTAATCTTGTCGCGCTTTTACCATCTCTTCTCAAGACTTAATAAGTTTCATTATTTTAACCTTTCTAAATGACTAAGAAGTTTCATGTCCCTTGAGTTGCCCCTCTTTGTACCTACTCCAACTTCTAAGCATTCTTTCTTTGAACTGGTGCTCAGAATTGGACTGTATATTCAAGTTGAGGTCACACCAATGCTTCCCAGAGTCAATGCTTCTTTTAATACATGCGTACTGTTTTGTAGTCTACGATCTACAGGTCACTGACTATTACTATTAGCAATAGAACTACTACCCAGCAATATAAACATCAATACCTAGATACATAACTTTACATTTATCCACACTGCACCTAATTTGCCAAGCGAATGCCCAAAAAACTCAGTTTGTCCATGTCTGCTTGCAATTTATGAACAACTTGCATAGGTTGCTCCATAGTACATGGTTTGGGCAGGCGGCAGGCAATGAATAGTCCACAAACGTATGCCAAGGGTCAAAACCAAGAAACACAATGAACAGAGTAAAAGGAAAACACTAGTTGTGGATCACTAACAAACTGGCAAGGAAGCCAGAGGGAAGATTCCTAGTGAAGGAGGAGGTGTGAGAGGTGATTGGGTGTCAAGAGTGTGCTGGCCCTTTAAGTTTTAAAGAGCTGGCACACGTGCGCCCTAGGGGACGAGTATGCACATGCTGGCTGGGAGATAAAACAGTGAGCTGAGTAGGAGCGGGGAGAGGTGAGTGTTGGGCAGGATGGTGACAACAGACATGAGTGCCTCTGAGGTCCGTAGTGGGGACTGCGGTGCACATCGTGACTAGTAAAAAAAAATACACTGAAACTTGGTGATAGTGTCCTTATGTGGGGCTGCTTGAGTGTTGCTGGTGTCTGGGAGTTACATTTTATTGATGGTATCATGAATTCACAGATGTACTTTTTTGTATTAAAAGAGAAGATGCTAATTTTATTCCATGTCCTTGGTTGTTGTTCACTTTTCCAACATAACAATAATTCAAAACAAACATCTAAGGCCACTGTTGCATTTCTGAAGAAGAACAGGGAGAAAGTGATTCAGTGGCCAAGTATGTCTCCTGATCTTAACAAAATCGAACACCTATAAGGAATTCTGAAAACACGTTCAGCATCATTCCCCATCCAGCATTCAGGTTCTAAAAGAGGTTGTTCTTGGAGAATGGAAAAAGCTAGATGTTGCAATATGTCATAAACTTGTTCATTCCATTTGTAAAAAAAACTTGGTGCTGTCTTTAAAATTATGGAGGCCATACACAATACTAAGGGTATTACTTTTTGATGTGGGGTGTATTCATTTTTGCATCAACTAATTTAAGTAAAACTGAAGATTTTGTAATTTAAGTTATGGATTTCATGTTATGTGTTAAAAAATGCTCTATGAAACTCTGTCTTGTCAAAATTTTGCAGTTGTTCTCGTGTTCAGTGAGATATTGATTGAAATCGTACTTTTCAAAGGGGGTGTACTCATTTATGCAGAGTGCTGTATATAACTAAACTACAGATAACTAAACTAAAGATATATATATAATAATATATTATATATATATATATATATATATATATATATAAATATATATATTTTTATAAATTTTTTTTATAATTATAAACTTAAACCCCCCCACCCGCCCCCCATTTTTAGTCCCTCGCCCAAAAAAGGGGAAAAAACCCCCCTTCCTTAGAAAATGCCCCAAAATTTTGTCATAGATTTAAAGGGGTTGGAAAAAAAAACGATGTTTAATTTGGTACCAGGGGCCCAAAGGGGAAAAAATAACCCCACACCATTGGGAACCAAATGAACCTGAAAACCATGTAATGCGAATAGGTATCCCTCTTTTCAGTTTTGGGCCCTTCTCCCTACCATCCGAATTTCGGAGTCAGGGGTGAAAAAAAGATGAGTGCAAACACAGAGGCTGCCCCCCAGCACATCCCCCAACCCTCCCCACCAGTTCATAAACCAATGTAACAATAACCACCCATATCCTCCCTCACATTAACCCCTTCACCAAGTACTGAACAGGCTGCAGCACAGTAAGAGGTGGCTGTTCTGCTGCTGCCTGGGAATGTTTTCTCCTCCCTCCCGTTCTGACCCGACTTCATATGTTTACCACATCTTCTTTACTTGCTGCTGGGACAGTGCAGTGAAAGGAATCACTGACCTTTTTATTTACAGGCTGCCTGGGGGGCTTCTCATTCTTCTCCCTCCCTCCCCTTCTGCCAGCACTGACCTTCATCTGCATCTCTGTATCGGGGAGGAGGGGGCCGGGGGCATGACAAGCAGGAGAAGAGTCAGTGACACACTGACTGCACGCTGACTGCTCGCTGCCTGCTGCTGAAGACTGTGGCGTCTGCTCGCTCCTACTCTCTCTCGCCCCCTCCCCTCTCTGTCCGGAAACCTTATTGTACTGTATGTGAGGGGGGAGTCATTACAGCAACATTTAAGCATAGAGCCCGCTGGGGGGATACATAGACGGAACACTACAAGGCTAGCAGACGAAGTAGCTGCTCCCCTCACGGGGCCCCCTAGTGGCGAGGGCCCCGTAGCAGCTGCTTTGCCTGCTACCCCGGTAGTTCCGCCCCTGATTACTTGCGACCTTTATCACCCATTTTTGATTTGATAAATTTGTTTAGAAAACATTATCTTTATCTTTGTGATAGGGATATTCCGAACAGGGTTGTTTGTTACGGAATCTTTGCTATTTTATAGTAATCTATTCTGTTTCGGTAAAAGAAACATACTATCAGTTAAGCTATTATGCATATTGTTTTATAAAGCTATCAACTAAGGCTATGTCTACACTGCATCGGACAAAAAACGGCATGAAAGCGGACGTTTTTTGTCCGATGCAGGACCGCGGCTTTTGTCATGCCTTGTGCAAAAACCACGGTCGCTTCTTGTTTTCCGGACGTCGCCCATACAGTTGTATTGTATGGGAAGACAGCAATAAAACAAGAAGCGCCGGCGTATTATACAACATGTTGTATAATATGCCGCTGCCGAAAGACGGGCAGAGAAAAGACGAGCTATGTAGACTGCAGCTCGTCTTTCCTATTGCCATCTATGGAGCCGCAGGAACGATCGTATCTTCGGCGCTTCTAAAAAACAAAAAGCGCCGAAGATACGATCGTTTTTCTGTGCTGTGTAGACATAGCCTAAGAGTATAAGTCGCCCAGTTGTCTCTTTATATGATAGCAAGTATTTATTAACAATGTTCTATACATGTCGTGACTTATCATTTAGCAGTATCAGCTGGTCTATATGCATAAATGATATGTGTAAGTTAGCTGTATAGAATTATAGGCATGATAACTAACAGGGCCAGTTGTCTCTATATATGATAACTAGTACTAATTAGAGATACTCTATACACCATAGGACTTATCAATTAGTAGTATTTACTGTTCTGTATACAAAAACCATTAAAATTTGGGAAATAACTATGTCTAAAGTGATACTTTTTGTTTAGATTGTAGGGATCATCTGTATCAATCTGTGTCATATTTTCACTTTGCATTCATTATAACTGTTAATAACAAGTACTGCAAGTTGCAATTTTTCTATATGTTCATTTTTAACAAATTTTATAAATAGAGGGGGCGAATTGATCAAACGAAGTGGAATTCGTTTAGAATTTCAGAAAACTTCGGTTGGAACGAAGTCAACTTGGGTACTTCGGGTGAACAAGTTGCTTTTGATTGATAAAAGGGCTGCGACACATGGCCAAAAGGGGGCAAAGCACTCGGGGAGGAAGAAGGGCATACCTGCATACTGCAGAGATAAGCCAACAAGACGGCGGGATTCTGTGACTCACCGCACTATAAAAGTCCGGGCGCCCGCTTGGACTCACACTCCTCTCATTTTTCTCATCAGGAAGGTGCTGCCGCGGCTGATACCTTACGAAGAGTTGATTTTATATAGTGATTTCTGGGGGGTGTCTAGTTTGCTCAGAGACTTTTTCTCTTAATGACTATTTTTAATTTTTTGGGGTATTGGATCGAAATCCATGTGCGCCCTGCAGCTGCATATACATTCAATACCCAAGGGGGTCTAAGCCATTCCTGTTGATTCTTTTAAAAAAACAGCTTTTTTTACAATAAAAAATCCCACTTCTTTTTTGGTGCTGAATTCTATTGGCAATTTACATCCAGGGGTTAATTAAGCGTTGTTTTGCTGGTGTGCTACCCAAGAAACCGTTTTTTTTAACGCAAAATAATAAATTTTTTCCTGTACCAATTCACAAGAAAAGGGTTTTAAACGCTTATCCTTGTTGTGTGGCGTAGAAAACACCTTTTTAACACGCTACAAACTACTATTTTGGGGCCAATTTTTTTTGGCGAAATTTTAAACATCCGGGGGTTAATTAACGTTGTTTTGCTGGTGTGCTGACCCCAAAAAACCCCTTTTTCACGCCAAAATATATAAATTTTTCCTGAGCCTAATTCACAACAAAAGTTAAATTACAACTTATCTCTTGTTGTGTGGCGTGAAAACACGCAATTGCCCACGCTAAAAAAGCTACTATTTTGGGGGGGCCAATTTTTTGGGCCAATTTACACCCCCCGGGGGTTTAAATTAAGCTTGTTTTCTGGGGCGACCCAAAAACCCGTCTTTTTCAACGCCAAATTAAAATTTTTCCTGTAGCCTAATTCACAACAAAGGTTAATTTACAACTGTACTCTTTTTGTTGGGGGTAAAAAACACGCAATCGTAAAAAAGCTCCCCAAAGCTACTTTTGGCGGCTAAATTTTTTGGCGAAAATTACATCCGGGGGTTAATTAAGCTTGTTTGCTGGTGTCGCAAAATAAACCGTTTTTTTCAACGCCAAAATATATACTTTTTTTCCTGTAGCCTAATTCATGCCCCCAAAGTTAATTAAGCCTGTTGTGCTTTTACATTTAGTTAAACACACATTTTTTTTTAAACGACACATACAAAAAATTTTTTTCCGGGCCTTTTGTGGAGTGCAATTTAAAATCCAAAGGGTTACCCAACTTGTTACTGGGTTCTTTTGGAGTCAAAAACAGGTGTATTTTTATATAACAATATCATCATAAACAGTGTCTGTACATTTTAGAACAAACAGTAGTCAGACAGAGGTGGCAGGCCTGGCACCTCAGGGGCAGTGGCACAAACATTCCTCGAACAGGCCCGGGGCGCAGCACAGCAAGGGACGTGCGCGGGGGTCACTCGGTGACCAAACTCCACTGTCATCTAGCGGCCGGTGTTTTCAGCAACCCAAATTTCTTGTTTGGTTGACTGGGTCACCTTTCCCCCCCCAGATGACTTTGACAACCCCACCAAGAGTCGGGGGGAACCTCAAAACCAACCCTTAGTTGGCAGGCCCGGGAGCGGTCAGGGGCCCCTCCCGTCCTCACCCCCTCTGTTCCACCGTTCCCCAGCCAGAGATCTACTATGGGTCGGGGGGTCAGCCCCTATATAGCAGGATGAAAATTGGGGAGGCAGCACACAAATGGCATGAAAAAGGGGGCCAATATTGCCTGCTTCTTGCAGTAGGGGCAAAGTATAGTTTGGGGGGAAGGGGGGGGATGGGAGGCATTTGTGAGAGGTCACCTGGGCCCTTCCAAGCCCGGGTGATGAGGACACAGTGAAGATAAACAAAATAATGAATGTAGCCACCCATTTGGGGAGCCGGTGAGGCAAGGGCTTCACTCATCGGAGAAAGGGGCACTTCCCCGTCAGGCAGCAGCGCAGCCAGAAGTGGGTCGGTGGCCGTATCAGCAGGATAGAGAAAGTGTGATCGGGACCAAGCGGCCAGGGGGTAAAAAACCCGCTTCGCAGCCCAAAAGTAGCGCCAGGGCTCACGAGAAAAGCGCGGCAGTAGTCACCAGTGCGGAGCGGGCCCGGGAAAAAACCGATACTCCGCGTTGTGGCAGTTCTTTGCTAAACACCGTAGACCAATTTGGGGGTATATGTAGAACTGGGGCAAAAAAGTGTTTTGGCCCCAGGGACAAACGGGGCACCACGGCCCTCGTCAACACACGCAGCGTCACCATCCGGGGGCCGGGGAAAACGGGGGCTCAATGTGGTGTCCATCCGCCGCCGCAGCAACAGCAGCAGCACGCCCAGTGGCACCATGCCATTGCAAAGCAGTCAAGGGGTCCACCACTCTGCAGAAGGGAGCTGTTTCTCGTTGACATCACTCCCGGTCCCCGATCTCCCCCCTCCTCGCTACTCCCGGGGCCTGCAGTCGTTCAGCGAGGCGATTGCAAAGAGACAACAGAAAACGTCCCCCCCACCTAAGGGGCAGCAGCTGACCGTGCTCCTGTTTAAGTTGTTTGGGACGCATCCCCCTCCCTTTCTAAATGGTGGACTCTGCACCGTTCAGAGAACAATGGCTTGTGCCGAGCCGAGTGGAGAGTTCCAAACCCTTTAAATTTTTTCCAAAAAGGGAGTAACCAGCACTTCATAAATATGTAAACAGAAGGTGGGTCAGTCCTTGAGCTTATTGGTTTTTCCAAGGTGCACGGCAGCGCAGACTCTGGGGCTGCAAATTGGTCAGGCCAGTAAGTCCTTTACGGCCCCCAGGGAATGTGCTTTCACCCGGCACACCAACAAATTGGACAGGAACGCCCTTTCTCCTCAAACTGCTGCCCTGCGCCAAAGTCCGCCTCCTCCTCCCCCTCCACCCCACCACCACCACCACCACCATCTCAGCTCCACAAGTACTGCTCCATCATACCACATGGTAGGGCCAGCGGGGGCCCTGCAGTTTTTACACCTGGCTTTCCCGGGGAAAGAAATCACACAGGGGAGGGAAATGCTTTCCCCTCACAGCAAGAAATCATGTTGGCTTTTCCGGCCCCAAAGCAAATCGAACCCGGGGACGGACAATGGAGGGGAAAATGGTTCCGCGCTGCACCGAGGAGGGAGGTCCATGCCCCTGCATGGCGCAGGTTTTAATCTGGGTTTTAAAAGTTCCTGAAGTCTTCCACTATCTTCAGAAGATTTTTGGAAATGGCCCGGAAAATGTGATCACTTCTTTCCCTTCCTACAAAGCCCGGAACACCTCCTCGAGTTGCAGCGGCAGAACGGCCTCCCCCAACACACTCTTAATGCGATTTTTTCCCCCCTGGAATTCCAGCCTGCACATGTTTGGGCCGACGATAACAAGAAAGGCCATAACAAATTTTTTTATGATCCAGGGGAACAGAAGTACTCCCCTGGTAACTTTGATTCACCAGGGCAGCTCATGCGTGACACCTGCCGTTTGTTTAGCCATTCGAGGGGGCGACTTATTTGTGTCGCCAGACTACGGGATAATAACATCATTCCACTGCTTTTATGTCCGGGAAAAGATGCTAAAAATCTTCTGGGGGAGGGGGAAAGGAGACATGGCGACTACACTCGTGGCCACAAGTCCGGGGGGGACTGAAATGGGAGGGGGAGGAGGGCATTGGGGCAAAAAGCAGTCTGTGAAATAGTGGGTTTTCAACCCGGGGACAAAAGGAGGACAGGAGCAGCTGGAGGGGGGTAAGGGGATAGGGGACGAGGCAATGACCCCCAAGCACCCTGGCAGTAACAGGGAAATGGGGGCAGGGAGCCCCTCGGAGTCACTTGGCAATGGCCCCACATGCTTTTTTGCCTGCTAGGACACCGAATAGTCAGCATCCCAGAGGGATGCTTCTGGGTCCCACCTTATTGGGCCCCG
Organism: Phyllomedusa bahiana; assembly: GCA_025379985.1. NCBI lineage: Eukaryota > Metazoa > Chordata > Amphibia > Anura > Hylidae > Phyllomedusa > Phyllomedusa bahiana. The sequence goes on from JAODAL010039734.1 coordinate 18,114, forward strand.
CAAAGTCCAAAATGGGAGCCTTTTTTCCCCGCTATTGTAGGAAACAAACCAAATACATAGGGGAAAACCTCCTAATCAGTTGGCTGCTGCCTATGGCGGCATGTCCCTCCTCTGACAGGGCTGACCGGGGGGGTTCCTCAGTGCTCACCTACTACTGCCGCGCTGCGGGGGGGAAATGGGGGGTAGAACAGTACCAGCTCCACAGTAGAACCTAATCTAATCACTGGAGCAGCTTCCTTCACCCCCCCATCAGGGGGGCAGTCCGCCAGCAGCACAGCAACCTGAGCAACCCCTAACCCAAAGTTTTGCCACTTTGGGCGCACTGTGCCACCCCATTAAAGATCCGCTGGACGAATGGGCACCAAACTGGTGGGGGGTGCAACTTCCGATTTGCAGTGGAGAAGCTGTCCGCCCGCCAGTAGTGTGGCTCAGAGTGGGTGTTCGTGTGGGGGGGGCCATCGTTACCCCAATAGAACCCGCTTGTCCACGGAAAATTTTGGGAAGACTGACCTTTTCAAATAACAGGGTGGATCGGCCAGGATTTTTCCCCACACCAATGCCTTTTGGCGTCAGCTCGGTTTTAAACTCCTGCCAGCCACTATTTTGATGCCGCCCCCCACCGATGCCACACATCTGCTGACAGTTTTTTTCCATCGCCTACCACCATCTTTACCAGGGACTGGTGTTGCCACCCACCTCAACACTCTATGACCTCATGCTGCTGCTGCTGTTGCTGTTGCCGTGACATCCACACTGTGTCATTGTGCCACTGTCTGACCTCATGCTGTGCTGTGGCTGCTGCCATGCCTCCACACTGTGTCATTGTGCCCCTCCTGACCTCATGCTGCTGCCGCCGGAAACCCCCCTCTCAGCATTGTCCACTCTGTGGGGTTCCCCCCCGTTTTGCCACCTACAGAATGTCATTGTGCCACTGCCTGACCTCATGCTGCTGCCGCCGTGACCTCCACTCTCAGTCATTGTGCCACTCTGTGGCTTCCTCCTGTTTTGCCACCTACAGAATGTCATTGTGCCACTGCCTGACCTCATGCTGCTGTGGCTTCTGCCGTCACCTCCACACTCTGTCACTAATGTTGCCACCTGAGCTCTCAGCTTGTTTTTTTCCAGCTTTTGCTGGCATGACTTTATCAGGCTACATTCCCGCTTCAGTTTTTTGGTCAGTTTTGCCCTCTTAAGTGCCCAGGGAATTTTATATTGAAGCGATTCTAAAAGTGGCGGTAGTCATCTTCATACTAAAACACAACATTGTATGAAGACCAAACCAAGCTCCCTCTGCATATTTAAGCATGGCACAACATTCTACAGCACCCTGCAGGCTCTGTGCAGCCTGGAAATAGCTGCTTTTTAACACGTTTCGTTCCGAAGTAATTCGAAACGAAAAAAATTTTGTCGGAAAATTCGGCGAAGTGACCGAATCGAATTTTTGAGAAATTCGCCCATCTCTAATTATAAACATTTGCATTTTTATAAACTCATATCTCCCAACCATCCCAATGTCGATGGGACAGTCCAGATTTGGGAATGATGTCCCGCCATTATGAGACAGCTGGCAGATGCCTGGATTTTCACTGGCATGCCTCACGGATATGCTCTAAATCTCTGGGACTGCGCTGTACAACCCACTATTTGTGCGTCCACAAGACGAGCAAATAGTGGGTGCAGACTTGCCAAATGAGACATATAAATATAACAAAACTCACCGCCCATTACAAGTTGCTGTCTTGCTGGTTATCCACACCCTTTTCATGCTCTTGTGTTCTCCGGAGATAGACAGAGACCAAAAATTCCAACTGAAGTTGCACACAGACTTATTGTTAGAGAGGTAGCCAATATACACTGTTCCATATGGACCTGACTCTCTCATTAATCTGCTTAACCCTTAGTGGGGCAGCTGCACCGACAAGGACAACCCAGCAATCTTTACCATTCCCTATCCAAATAATCAATAAAAGACATAAACAACAGGTGCAAAAAGATTTACATTACCAATTAGACCCAGACACGTTTCTTCTGATATATAATCAGATTCATCAGTGGATTATACTGACAGACCCTCACGGAGACTGTCTCCTGAGATGTATAATGAGAGTCACATTATGCCTTATGTATGATAAGCCCACCTCTCTAACAATAAGCCCACCTCTCTAACAATAAGCCCACCTCTCTAACAATAAGCCCATGTGGAACGTCAGTTGATATTTTTGGTCCCTGTCTATCTCTTGCCAATACATGATGATGCCGCATTTAAAGTACTTGGTGACAAACTGAAAAATAACATTGTTAAATTGAAAGATAGTATAATGGCAGTAAAAAAATAAGTTTTGCAGACATTCTGAGGATTATTCTTCTGGTCCAATTTATAAATGGCAAAACAAAAACACACCACTACGTTCCATACTGAAAAATGGCTAGAAACAGAGACGCTATCGAAGTGTAACTTTTAGACCAGACGATGTGAATCAAACAGAGAGATACCAATAACGCAGATTCAGATCCTGGATCCACTGACAATGACACTCCTAACAATTCTAACACTCTGGTCACAATTATCCCCGGCCACAAAAAAGCATTCAAAAAACGCACGCAGATCGGAGGTGTGGAGGTTGAACCCAAAATAACCCGTAGGGTGGGGCAGAGGCACAGACAAAGACAATTCAAGATATTTTACCAGACGTGCGCAACGAATAGGGAACCAGCTGAGAATCTAACAACTGCAAATGATGACATTACAACCACAAATTTGTCAGCATGTAACCTCTCAGAGACGAAAACAAGGGTTCTTAATAAAGGACTGAACTTTGTTCCCACGAGGAACTTTGATCTGTATAACACAATCAGAGATGTCAATATTTATTCCATTACTTACCATCAAGAGACATTTTCTAATTCAAGAAATTACACAACAATTTTCTAATACTCTTAGGGTGACATGTAATAACGGGGCTGCTCCAGATATCTGGCATCAAAAAGCTTTAGTAGACCTGTTCGATAGATGTATGAACAGTCACATTCCAAACCTTGGCGCGATAAGCACAGGAGTGACACTTTTTAATGCGCCAATTATTTGGGGCATCCTGGGGGCGTGTCACACCACATTCATAGAATTAGACACATTTATGATTCTTTGACGCTAAACCAAGGCACATAAAAGTAAGAACAGCCAGACCAGGTTAAAGGTGGTCTGCCTGAGACTTGTCGTATTGGCACTGCAATAGACCTATTTGTATGAACTACAGAAGAACAGGTTTATACATTCTGGCACATAGAACTGGCATGTTTGCACCAACGTTCATACATGTCACCATGAGACTCACATGTATCTAATGAATTTTTGGATTTGAATGTGCAATCTGTGGAAGATGTTCATAAATTGCAAGTAGACCTGGACACACTGAGTATTTGAGTGTTCAATGTGGATAAATGTAAGGCTCTACATCTGTGTTAGAATAATCTGCAGGTATCATATGTCCTAGGGGTAGAAAAATTGGTAGAATTGCTTCTTGAGAAAGATCTGGGCGTTCTTATAGATCATAGACTACAGAACAGCATGCAGTGTCAATCAGCTGCCTCTAAGGCAAGCAAGATATTGGCGTGTATTAAAAGAGGCATGAACTTGTGGGACAAGGATGTAATATTCCTGCTGTTTAAAGCATTGGTGCGGCCTCACTTGGATTATGTTGTTCAGTTCTGGCTCCAGTTTATAGAAAAGATGTAATGGAGCTAGAGAAAGCGCAAAGATGAGCAATCAAACTTATAAGGGGAATGGAGCATCTTAGTTACGAGGAGAGGTTAGAAGAATTGAACTTATTTAGTCCTGAGAAAAGATGGCTCCGGAGGCAGATGATTAATTTCTATAAGTATATAAATGTTCCCTTCAAAAAGTATGGGGACAATTATTTCATGTAAAGCTCACTCTACAGACAAGGGGACATTCCCTTTGGCTGGAAAAAAAAAAGAATTCAATCTCCAGAGGAGAAAAGCCTTCTTCACTGTGAGAACTGTAAATCTGTGGAATAGCCACCTGAGGAGCTGGACACAGCAGGAACAGTTGCAAGTTTCAATAAAGGCTTAGACAACTTCCTGAAACTAAAAAATATTAATATGTATATTGCCATATAAAATTCTAGATCCAGTCTGATGGCGACTCTGGGATCAGAAATTAAATATTCCTTAGAGCAGATTGGTTATTGCCTTATGGGTCTCAAAGCATTTAGCAGTACTGGAAGCTAGGCTTAAACTCCTTATCTCCCTCCCTTCACCCACATTTTCCCCACCCTTGGTTGAACTTGATGGACATATGTCTTTTTTCAACCATACTAACTATGTAACTATGATGATACCCTGCTCATTTGACAGGGATTAGTATCATTCATACCAAAATTATTACTTACTTATATTATTACTTTTGTCAATGAGAATTTTGAGGACTTGCGATTAGAATATTCATGTAGTCCTACTCATATTTCTTTTTTGGATGCAATGTTAAAAGGTAATGTGACTGATAAGGCTTCTAGGCTGACAAGTGCAAATTTGCCTCCAGTATTTGCTGATAATGTGCTGCATTCATCTTTCTATCAACCTTGGCCAAGTTTTCTGTGCCTTGGTAGCGCACACATCCCCAAAACATCAGTCATCCACCTCTGTGCTTTACAGTAGGAATGGTGTTCCTTTCATCATAGGCCATGTTGACACCTTCCCAAAAGTAATGCTTACGGTTGTGGCCAAAAAGTTAATTTTTTGTCTTATCACTCCAAATAACCTAATTAGTGAAATTTTGAGGCAAGTCTCTGTGCTGTTTGGCATATTGTAGGCAAGATACTATGAGGCGATTGTGCAGTAATGGCTTTCTTCTGGTGACTCAACCATGCAGCCCATTTTTCTTCAAGTGCCTCCTTATTGTGCATCTTGAAGCAGCCGCACTGCTAGTTTTCAGAGAGTCCTGTATTTCAGCTGATGTTATTTGTGGGTTTTTCTTTGCATCTCGAACAATTTTCCTAGCAGTTATGGCCAAAATTTTTGTTGGTCTACCTGACCGTGGTTTGGTTTTTACAGAGCCCCTGATTTTCCATTTGTTATTCACAGTTTGAACAATGCTGACTGACATTATCAATTCCATGGATATCTTTTTGTATCCCTTTCCTGTTTTATACAGTTCAACTAGCTTTTCCCATAGATCCATTGACAATTATTTTGCTTTCCCCATGAATCACAATTCAGAAACGTCAGCGGCTGGATGAATGTACAGAATGCACAGAAGTTGACACAAATGGGTTTGAATGACTACTAAATGTAACATCCTCACCTGTGACCTGTTTGCTTGTGATCAGTGTGTATACATAAAAGCTGAGTAAGTTTCTGAAATCCAGAAAGACTCTTAGAGTGCTTTCACACGGTACGTTTTTGGTGCGTTTTTGATGCGTTTTTTCAATGAGTTTTTTTGTGCAAGAAGGCACAACAATTAATGCTGTACATTGCTGCACAAAAATTGTTGAAAAAAATCGCGGTAATTACCATGATTTTACCGCGATTTTTGTGCAGCAATGTACAGCATTAATTGCTGTGCCTTCCTGCACAAAAAATGCATTGAAAAAACGTATCAAAAATGCACCGTGTGAAAGCACTCTAAGAGTCTTTCTGGATTTCAGAAACTTACTCAGCTTTTATGTATACACACTGATCACAAGCAAACAGGTCATAGGTGAGGATGTTACATTTAGTAGTCATTCAAACTAATTTGTGTCAACTTCTGTGCATGTTATCAGACCAAAATCACCAAGGTTTGTAAATTTTTGATCAGGGTCATTTGGATGTTTTTGGTTGTCATTATGATTTAAAAAGATAAACACAGTAGTTTGACAATAAATGGCTTCACCCAACCACTAATCATGAGTGGAAAAAAATTGTTATCATTCATATTCCCCTAAAAAAAGGTCAAGAAAGAAAAAATTCTGCCGGGGTATGTAAACTTTTGAACACAACTGTATTATTAGCTAGTACTGTCAATTTCTCTGTCTTTAAACATTAAAACTACCAGCTGTGTCAGTTGTTTGTCTATAAATTTTAATTATTTTGAACTAGTAATATTAGTTTATCTGTCTATGTGTGTTATTACTATTATTATCTATTAGTGCCAGGAGCCGTGTCACTATGAATTATAGCTAATATTAGAAAAATACTATCAGGATATTAATATGGATTATACCTTCTTAATGTTCCAGTTTTCAGTCTCTATAAATTATACCTACAGTGGGTTGCAAAAGTATTCATAACTCTTGACATTTTCCTCATTTTTAAACTCTACAGTGTCAAATTTTATTGATATTTTATGTGATAGAGCAACACAAAGTAGCAAGTTTTTGTGAAGTGTAAAGAAAATGATATGTACTTTTACAAATTTTTTGCAAATAAAAAAAAACTGAAAAGTGTGTCGTCCATATGTATTCAGTCGTCCATACTCTGATATCCCTAAATAAAATCCAGTTTGACCAATTGTCTTAACAAGTCACCTTAGTAAATACAGTACATCTGTAAGTAATTTATTCTCATTATAACTACAGCTGTTTTGTGAGGCCTCAAAGGTTTGTTAGATAACATTCGTGACCAAAAAGCATTATAAAAACTAAAGGAACAGACCAGAAAGCTCAGAGATAAAGTCATTATTAGTGTTGAGCGATTCTTTTAAAAATCCATAACGAAGGGGTATGGACCGCTAACTCATAAGGGTTTTTATTACACTTAAAGCAGACCATTAAAGTATCCAAGGGAGAGAATATTTCAACCCCAAAGGTGGGGAAGCCTGAAAATTAACCCTACTCACAAATATCTTTTCCTTTTAGGAAAACACAGGCATTAAAAGCAGAAAATAAATGGCCAAACCAAAATTCTATTGTTGGAAAACCAAAACAAACTACCCTTAAAAATCCATCCCACTTAAAGTGCCAAGCTTGGGGTTTGAAACCCTAATGTTACTTGGGGAACTGGATTTAAATCCCCGGGGAAAAACCGAACCCCAACCTTGAGACCCTACAAATTTAAAAATGCTTTGAAAAAAGGAGTCTTTTCAACAAACCCCTTTTAATTTCACGGACATAAAATTCCCGTTCCACAACATTGCCACCAACTGCAGACCCCCCTTTAAGAAGTGCCGGAAAAAGGAATGGGTTTCCCACTAATTAAATCAGGACATACAAAACCTGTCTTGCCTGTGGTCACAAAATGACCCAAACCTGCAAAGACCCCCACTTATTTAAAAATGGGAAAAGCAGTCTTTTCTTTAACCAAAACCCTTTTTGTGTTCACTTACATTAAATTTCCTAAAATACGCCAAATTTTCTGTAAAAAATTTAAAAATGGGAAAAAGGGAGGTCTATTTCAACCCACCATTTTAGTTTCCACCCGGGACAGCTTATACCCCGGACACCCGAGCCCCAAACGATGGACCCCTTTTTGCCGGACAAGGAGCTTTCCCACCATTTTGGTTTACTGGACAAAAAGAACCAACTGTCGGGCACAGAATTGAGGGGGCCCAAACCTAGCAATTGGAACCCAAAATTTAAAAAGTCCAAAACAGGAGTTTTCGACCTTTTAGGCCCTGCCGCAAAAGACTAATTTCCGCCGGGCCCCTTTAAACCCGACCCAGGCCGAGTTAAAGGGGGTTGCGGTGAAAACCCAGGGCCGGTTCCGTAATTAAAAAGGGTTTTAAAACCGGAACCGAAAAAAATGTCGGCGGCGAGGGGAAGCGGGGAAAAACCCCCCTTCCCCCCTTTCTCTCCTTTTTTCCCCCCTATGAGGGGGCCGGGGCCCGAAAATTTTGGAACCCCCCACAAAAGGCCCTTTTCCATTCTTTTTCCCAACTCCAGCTAAAATGGTTCGATTTTTTCCCCGGGAGAAAGAAATATTTGCAAACAAGAAAAAATAGGAATGGGCAGAAATTCCGGCCACTAAATGTGCACAGCTGGCAGAGACAACCACCAACAAACTTGCAGCTGTCATTGCAGCTAAAGGTGGTCCTACAAAATATTGACTCAGAGGGACTGAATACATATGCACACCACACTTTCAGTTTTTTAATTTGCAAAAATTTGGAAAAGCATGTATCATTTTCTTTATATTTCACAAATACTTACTACTTTGTGTTGCCTAGCACATAAAATATCAATAAAATGTATTTATGATTGTGGCTGTAAAATTTAAAAATGAGGAACAGTTCTGTGAGCGTTCGGTGGATTCGCTGGACCACCGCAAGCGATGATAGTTAAGCCACGCCAGGGAGCGGAGTCTAAGTAGCCCCCGGTATTCACCAGAGCCCGCTCAAAGCGGATTGGACTTGCTGCGGGCGTGAGGCTACCAGGTCGCTACCCCTGACGTGACTTGCTTGCGGTGGCGGCCGGGGTACTGCGTGGTACAAAATCGTAATCCAGAGGCGTAGTCGGGGACAGGCCGGAGGTCAGGGCAGGTGGCAAACAGGCAAGGTCAGGAAATCAATACGGAACTCCAACACTCTCTAACGACACGGAACGCACACCAACAATCTGGCAGAGAGTGCTGGTGGCGTATTCCTTATATAGGACCAGTGCCCGGCAATAGACTAATTACCGGGACACTGGCCCTTTAAATCCAGACCAGCCATCGCGCACGCGCCCTAGGGAGCGGGTATGCGCGTGGCGGCCGGGACGGGCCGGTTCAGCGTACACAGGAGCGTGGACTGGTAAGTGAGCCGGCAACCGGGAAGCAGGGGATGGTCGCAGGCAGCCGCGGCACGTGGGGAGCAGCGGCGCCCGCGACCCCCATTCTAGTACCCCCCCTTAGGTCTCCCCCTATTTTTTCAGAACCTATAGAGGAGGTCAGGAGACAGGTTGGCCTCAGGTTCCCATGAACGCTCCTCGGCCCGAACCCCTTCCAGTCATTAAGAAAGAACCACTTCCCCTCACTTCTCCTCCCAGCACCTCCTTGACCTCAAAGAGTTATCAGGTGGCCACAGAGAACGAACAATCCACGGAAGAAGCGATTCACACCACAGCTTAAGGGAGACATGGAAAGTTGGGGATACGTAAGTGGAGCAAAGCGGAGTTGTAGGACACGGTTAAGTTGCGAAGTACCGAAAACCAAAAAGGGCCAATACTTAGGCCCAACTTGTAACTGGCACCTTAAACGATGTATTTGGGTAGATAACCAAACCCAAATCCCCGGCATAATATGGGCGGAGGTCTCCGGTACCTGTCGGCCCGACTTTGGTCGTGTGGAGCCCGTAAAAGGGCCTGTCATGTGACTTGCCAAAGTGCCTTGATGTCCCGTACTTGGGCATTCCCCAGCAGGAACAAAGACACTCGAGGGAAGGCAGGCGGGGATGTAGCCCAAACACAATAAAAAAGGGGGAGGCTCCAGCGGACTCAGAGTCTAGGGAATTATAGGAGAATTCTGCCCAGGGGAGGAGGTCACACCATTATCCTGACGGGGGGACACAAAATGTTCCCCAGATAGGTACCTAAAACTTGGTTGACCCTCTCCACCTGCCCGTTTGGGTTTTAGGGTGGATTGCAGACGAGAAGTCACGCTGAACCTGCAACTGAGCACACAGAGCCTGCCAAAATTTCAATACAAACTGGACCCCCCTATCAGAGATGATATGCAAAGGGAGCCCGTGTAGCCGAAAGATGTGGTTGAAAGTGCTGGGCCACTGGGGTGCAGAGGTAACCCGGCAAGGGAACAAAATGAGCCATCTTAGAAAAATCAGCCACCCCCAGATTGACCGTGTTTCCAGAGGAGGCCGGGAGGTCATAATTAAAATCCACGCAATATGAGACCAAGGTCTTTCTGGCACTGAAGTGGCAGAACAAGACCCTGGGTCTGAGACGAGGGGCCTTGTTATGGGGACAGGAGGTACAGGCAGGACAATGTCTCTACTCTTGAGTGAGAGTGGGCCACCAATAATAGCAAGAGATCAAATTTTAAAGGGCTTTGGACCCCAGGGTGGCCTGCTTTTAGAGAGGAAGTCCCCATTTAAGGATTCGAGGCCGCATGGCAGGGCGGAAAGTAGGTCTTCCCAGGGGGGAGATGTTTTAAGATCCACGGGGGCCGCCGTGAGAGCCTTTCAGGAGGAATTATGTGCTGCAGAGGCGGCTTAGGCCCCCCCGTGTCCCAGGAAACTAGAAGGGCGCCCCCCTGGACGGGTTTTTTTCGGCTGTCCGAAAATTGGGAAAGGGGGGGAACTTAAAAACGGGGGAAGAAAACGACCACCAGGGTTTTAATCGCAGGCAGATTGGGAAAAATACAAAGATTTTTGTTATCGGGAAGATCTCCCAAAGGGAGGCGGGCTCCCTCCACAAGTGTTTGCCCTTTTTCTAGGGGTAACTTTTTTGGGCCCGTAGTTCCCGATCAACCCGAAGTGTAATTTCGTTCGGCCCGGAGTGAAAGGGCTTGGAGAAGAAACCAAAAAGTCCCCAATTTCCCTGAAGAGGAAATTTTGAAAAAAAACACGCCGGCACCTACGAAGGCTCCACTTCCCAGGGAAAATGGGCGCTGTGGGGCCCCGGGGAGAAAAAGGGCAGGGGGGAAAATGAAAGCTGCTTTTAAAACGATTTTAAAGGGGTTTCTTGGGATTTCGGGAGGCCAGGATTTGGGGTTACAATTTTTCCTTTTGAGGGGTACCATGGGGCCACCTTGGGGAATTTGCGGGAAAAACTGCCTGTAATAGTTTTTCGAACCCCAAAAAGCTTGGATTTGGGCCGGGGACCCCCCCGGTCAGGGGCCACGCAGGGCCGCTGAAAATTGGGGGAGTCCATTGGAGACCTTGATCCAAAAACGAAAGTAAACCCCAAAAGGGCCCAAAGAGGTGCATTCAAACAGGGAAATTTCCCCCATTTGGGATTAAAACTGGTGGGTTTCGGGGAAATTTGATCACCTGGCGGACGTGGTGGCGGTGGGTCTCTAGATCTGGCGAGAAGATTAAAATGCCGTCCAGATAGACTATGACGCAGACGTGGAGAAGGTCGCGGAAGATCTCGTTGACGAAGTTTTGGAACACAGCCGGAGCGTTGCAGAGGCTGAATGGCATGATGAGATATTCGAAGTGGCCTTTCAGGGGTATTAAAGGCCGTCTTCCATTCGTCGCCTTCCGGATATGAATCAGGTTATAAGCACCGCGTAGATCCAATTTGGAAATACTATTTGCGCCACGTAGGCAATCAAACAGTTCCGAGATCAAAGGCAGGGGGTATAGATTTTTTATGGTGATTTTATTTAGGCCACGATAATCTATACAGGGCGGAGAGTTCCATCTTTCTTTTCGACAAAGGCCCCCGCAGGCGAGGAAGACTTGCATATAAAGCCTTTCCGGAGATTCTCCTGAATATACTCCGACATCGCCTTGGTTTCTGGGACAGAAAGAGGGTAGACTCTGCCTCGGGGAGGAGTAGTACCAGGTTGCAGGTCAATAGGACAGTCGAAGGGCCGGTGCGGAGGAAGAGTTTCGGCCTGTCTTTCGGAAAAGACGTCGGCTAGATCCTAGTATGGAGTGGGCAGACACTGCAGGGTCTTCATAGGCTTTGCAGAGGCAGACCGTAGAGCAGGGCGGAGTGCCGAAAGGCATCGTGAGTGGCACGCCGGTCCCCAACGGACAATCTCGCCTGTGTTCCAGTCTAAGATCGGAGCATGCTCTTGCAACCAAGGAAGGCCCAGGAGGATTTCTGAAGAGGAGCGAGGCAGAACGAGAAGTTTCAGAGTCTCCTTGTGTAGTGCGCCTATTTGCAAGGTGAGAGGCGCAGTGCAGAATAGCGTCCTTGAGGCATTCGCCACTAACAGAGGAGACGAACATGGGTTTCTGCAGAGGTGTCACCGGGAGACTGAACTTGGACACCAGCGCGTGGCTGATAAAATTACCAGCGGACCCCGAGTCAAGGAAGGCGGTGGCTTGAAAGGTGCTGTCCGGAGAAAATTCCACAGAGTAACAGGAATGGTCAGACGGGGAAAAAGGCCACCCCTGACACCTAGGGATGCCTCTCCTGCGAGCCCTAGGTGCGAGAGTTTCCCGGGCGCTACCGGACAGTCCCCAATGAAGTGCCAGAACCGCCAAAAATAGAAACATAGCTGCCTCTGATTACGCTGTGAGCGTTTTCCCCCTGGGTCAGTAGCCCTTTCGACCTGCATGGGTTCGTCCTCAGGAACCGTTGGCGGTGGAAGTGGAGGTCGTTGAAAAACGGGAGCTAGACGAGGTATCCGGCATGGTTGGGTGACCTCCTGTTGGAGGCGGATCTCTTGTTGTCTCTCGGCAAAGCGTATGTCGATTCGGGTGGCCAACCGAATCAGTTCATCCAGAGAGGATGGCAGATCCTGACCTGCTAGCTCATCTTTAATGCTCCCCGAGAGGCCTTGCCAGAAAGTTGCCACCAACGCCTCATTGTTCCAGTCCAGTTCTGAGGCGAGGGTACGGAACTGCACGGAGTAGTGACCCACAGTGGAGTCGCCCTGACGGAGACGAAGCAGAGCTGCGGGCCGCGGAGGAGGTGTGGCCAGGTTCCTCGAAGACGGTGCGGAACCCCTGGAGGAAGGCTTGCAGATTAGCCATCAACGGATCTCCTCGGTCCCATAGCGGAGTGGCCCAGGCTAGAGCTTTGCCCGTTAGGAGGCTAATTATAAAGGCCACCTTAGCCCGCTCAGTAGGGAATTGATGCCTCAACATCTCGACATGGATGGAGCATTGACTGATGAAGCCTCTGCACTTCCTGGGGTCTCCATCATAGCGAGAGGGGAGCGGCAGATGCAGAAATGGTCCCGGTGCAGGGGCAGGAAGAGCCATGGCGGCAGGAGCAACTGGTGCTGGCAAGGCGACAGCAGCCGCAGGCGGAGGTAGACGAGCCGCAAGGTTCTGCATCATGGCTGCAAGCTGGTCAATACGCTGGCTCTGCTGGGCGACGGCCGTCGTGATGTCCTGGAGTTCGGGCAAAGGTACCCTGGCGGAATCCATGGCCAGATTGTACTCTGAGGGTTCGGTGGATTCGCTGGACCACCGCAAGCGATGATAGTTAAGCCACGCCAGGGAGCGGAGTCTAAGTAGCCCCCGGTATTCACCAGAGCCCACAGCAAAGCGGGATGGACTTGCTGCAGCGTGAGGCAACCAGGTTACTACCCCTGACGTGACTTGCTTGTGATGACGGCCGGGGTACTGCGTGGTACAAAATCGTAATCCAGAGGCATAGTCAGGGTCAGGCAGAAGGTCAGGGCAGGCGGCAAACAGGCAAGGTCAGGAAACGTAGCGGAACGGACTGGTACACGGGTAATCAATACGGAACTCCAACACTCTCTAATGACACGGAACGCACACCAACAATCTGGTAGAGAGTGCTGGGGGCGTATTCCTTATATAGGACCAGCGCCCAGCAATAGACCAATTACCGGGACACTGGACCTTTAAATCTAGACCAGCCATCGCGCGCGCCCTAGGGAGCATGTACGCGCACGGCAGCCAGGACGGGCAGGCTCAGCGTACACAGGAGCGTGGACTGGTAAGTGAGCCGGCACACGGGAAGCAGGGCGATGGTCGCAGGCAGCCGCAGCACCCGCGCCGGACCCCCTGCGGGCAGGAGGGCGGCCGCGGTGAGCAGCAGTGCCCGCGACCCCCATGACAAGTTCAAGGGGTAGGAAGATTTTTGCAACCCACTGTATTAAAAGCTAGTAGTATCAGTTGTCAATATGCATTGTTACTATTATTAGTTAATATTCGGTTGCCCTGTCTATAGGAATTATTACTATAATTTGCTAATATTGTTAGTTACTCTGTTTTTACTCATTATTACTATTATTAGCTAGTTTTGCCAGGAGCTCAGTATGTATGAGGTATAACTATTATTAGCTAGTATCCGTTCCCTTGACTAAGTCCCGTTTTCTTTGGACAACTCTTTTTTTTTTAAATTTTTATTTGTTTATTTTGTATTTTCAACTTCAGATTTATTTTGAATACTATAAACTATGAAGGAACACATATGAAAATAAGCAGTAAACAAATAAGGTGTTAAAAGAAACCAGAATTTGTATTATATGTTAGTTTCTTAGATTGATTTGATAATAGCTTTGCATACTCTTAGTATCCTCTTAATCAAGTTTATGAGATTTATTTGCCTTGTCAAGACTTACTGTTGTGTTGTGCAGAGGTAGGACTGAAACACCTCTCTATATAGTGTTTAGTTCTATTCACCTATTGCTCTAATCCACATTATGGCAAGAACCACTTAATAATTAACTTGAAGGTCTGTGAACCCATAACATTACAAGAACTTTCAACATAGCATTTGATGGTTTTCATGATTGAACTTGAGGACCTTATGTGGACTACCCCAGGAAAGGAATACCAAGAGATACCTCTGCTACAGAGAGTAAGTTTGTTAAAGTTAACCAGACTCGGAAACTACAATCAACAGCACCACAGATCAAGCTTTAAATCTCAAGAGGGAAAAAAAACCCAATGCTGTCTTGGCCCAGTACGGGCGCACTGCGTCGGGGGTTCTAATAAACTGTTTGAAAAAAAGGGGCTCCACTAAATGTTACATAGTTACATGTTTTGTAAGGCTGAAAAAAGAAAAGCGCCATCCATTCACCCATTTGCTAAAGTTTTGCTAAGTGTTGACCCAAAGGGGGAAGGAAAACCCCCAAGAGGAGAACCCAAATTTGTCCTCTTTGGGGAAAAAAAAATCCTTTCGACCCCAAATGCAATCGGAAAAATCCGGGGATCAACGACCCTCTCCAGAATCCTAGTCACAAAATTGTTATATTTTTACACTCCAAAATGCATCCAAACCCCTTTTTTAACTTGTTATTAAATTCACCATGAAAAGTTCCTCTGACAGGAGTTCCACCCACTCCTAAAGAAAAGAACCCTTTTTCTATGTTTATGTTAAACTTTCGTTCCTAAACGTAAGGATCCCCTTTTCTAATACAGTCCTGGGTATAATAAATCTTTAGAGAGATCTCTATATTGACCCCTTTTTGGGATTTAAACATTGTATCATGTTTCCCCTGAAACCGTCTTTTGTCCCAAACTAAATACCCTAATCTGTAATCTTTGGTATGCGTCCCCCAGTCCTTTTTATTTTTTTGTTTCCCCCCCTTTGTACCCGTTTAAGCTTACAAGTCTTTCCGTGCACTGGGGCCCCTAACTGTACACAGTTTCCCAAAGGGTCTAAAAAATACTTATAATTTGGGGAATAAATTTTTTCATCATGGGCATCAGCCCGTTTTTTGCACCCATGATCCGTTTTCCTTGGGATTTTCTGCCCGACAAGGCTCTACAATTAAAATTTATGTCCACCAGGTTCCCAAATCCTTCTCCTGTCACTTTTCCCATGTTTTTTTATTTTTAAAATGTAGGGTGTAATGGGCTTTCCCCCCATGTGCATAACCTTGCTTTACTGCGTTAAACCTCATCTGCCACTTTTGCCCGGGCCTCCAACTTATCCAACACCTTTGTAATACACATTTCTCTATTGTGTTGATTATTTACAGAGCTTGTATCATCTGCAAAGATGATTTTTTACTGTGCAATCCATGTGTAAGATCATTAATGAAAAAATTTAAAAAGGTAGGCCCAATACGACCCCGTGGAACCCCCAGTAACAGGGATCCAGTCTGAGTATGCACCTAATTACACCCTTTGTTTTCTATCTCCTACCAGTTTGCTTACCCACTTGCACACATTTTCCCCCGTCCAAGCATTCTTTTTTTTACTTACCACCTTTTATTGGGAAATATCAAATGCTTATGGTGCAAGATAGGAAGTGGTAATAGGTGGAGGGCCCAAATGATTCAGCTGTATGTATGGGACCCTGAATTTGCTTATTGCAGACCTGAGTACCAGACAAAAGTGAACATCTATTGTTCAGAGGAGACTCCCTTAAAATGGCCCTTAATGGTAAAAATTGCTGCAAAGATCCCACTACTAAAAGAGAAAACAAACACAAGAAAATTTTTCCCTTTGGGGCCCAAATTAGACAAAAAAATTTAGAAATTAACCTTTTGGAAACCTGTATTTGTTTGTGCCAACCCCAAAAACTTAAAAATTGTAGTCGCAACCATCAGTCTTTTTTTAGATGAAAAAAAAGGTAAGTAAGATTTTTTTTAACATTTTTAAATTATTGGGTTTTTTTAAATTTATTTTAGACCTCCATTAATTCCAGGGTGCTGTACATTAAAGGGGGTTTACATACATAACATATGCCCAAAACAAGTACAATGGTGACGTTTTGAAAAGGGGGGGAATCGATTCTAAAAAAGGGAATTATTTAAAATTTCGGAAAACTTCGGGTTCTAAAACCAAAAGTCGAATTTTTTGGGGTACTTCGGGTAAACGAAGTGTGCTTTTGATTGTTTAAAATTGGCGGCAAGCTGGGGGGCGTTACATGGCGCAAAGCACTCGGGGGAGGAAAAGGGGCCTAGCCTGCATACATTTGCGGGAGATAAAAACCCAATTTCAGAGCCCGGCGGGTTTCTTGCCCGTAAACCCGCACTATATAAGTCCGGGCCGCGCGTTGGGAGCTCACACTCCCTCACTGTACGACCCAGGGGGTGTTGCTGGGGGCTGATTGTATAGCTCTTACGGGAAAACTGTTTTTTATACACGTTTTTTGTTGGGGGGTCCCCAGTTTGTCTAAAGGGGACTCCCTTCTTTTTAATGACCCCATTTCTGTTTTTTTTTTGGGGAAATTGGTCGGAAGCCAGTTTTGCGTCCACGCATTTTGGCCATATACATTTAATGCTATCTGACCCCAGCAAAATTGGGAATTTTCCAAGGGGGACCCTAACCCCTTTCCTGTTGTATTCTTTTAAAAAAAAAACAGCGTTTTTACAATACTTTTTACCATTTCATTTTTTGGCTGATAAATTTTCGTTGCGCTTTTTAACATCCGGGGGTTAATTAAGCGTTTTTTTTTCTCTGGGGTTTAACTCCAAAGAAACCCTTTTTCACCCCCAAAAAAATTTTTACATTTTTCCTTAGCCAAATTTCACAAGCGAAGGTTAATTAAAATTTTTTTTCTCTTTTTGTGAAAGCTAGAAAAACACGAAATTTGTAAAAACTCTAAAAAATTATTTAGTTTGGGGGGCTGCTCAATTCTTTTGGGGAAATTTTACATCCAGGGATTTTTTTAAAGGGTTTGGGTTTTTTCTGCTGTGGTGACAAAAAAAAAACCCGTCTTTTTCCCCGCCAAAAATTAAAATTTTTTCCTGTCAATAATTAACAAGGGAAGATTAATTAAAATTTTTTTTCTCTTGTTGTATAGCTTTAGAAAACACGCCCCTTTTAAAACCAGGGCGGCCATCACACCCACCTTAAGAAACCCCTTTTGACCCCTTTTTGTCTTTCCAATTTAACCGGCCCCATCTAAATGTTTCCCTTTCCCCTTTTCTAACCCCTTTTAGAAAGAAACGTTTTATTTTCAACTGTCCTCCCCAACTATCCACCAACCTCTCCTAAAAGCCACGAAAATCTTGGCCCTTCCCGACCCCCCACTCCAAAAACCCGCCCGCCCAAAAGTCACCCACGACCTAGCAATTTCCAAAGCCTTCGCCACAAATCTGTGTTTTCCCCTCCTGGGACCTGTCCTCCCCTTTGCCCACTTTTGGGACCTCTCCCTCCTCATCCAAATCCTCTCCTCCCTCGAATAAAGGGGGACTTACCCCTTTTCCGGGATATCCTCCTACCTTACTGTTTGGGACTTTCCCCAGCGTCTCTCCCTCACGCCCCAAACCTCCCCCCTTTCCCCCCCGCTCTCTTTTGGGTGTTCCCCATGGGCTGTCCTGGCCCATTTATTTTTTTCTATCTCCCTCTTGGGCTGGGTTTAAATAATAGCATCGCATGGCTTTCAATAAACCCCCCCGTATGCTGATTTTATACCCAACCCCTACATCTCCGGCTCAGATATTACCTCTTACTCCCCCCGGGGTCCCCGACGTCTTTTGGGCCATATCCTCCTTCTTTTCCTTTACGTCCCCCTAAGCTAAAAGTGGAGAAAACTTGAATTCATCATCTTTTCCCCCCGTCCCCACCCCAATCCCTCCACCTTTATCTCTCTTTAAAAGTCAATGGGGTACACTCTCTCACCAGCCCCCAAAAAGTCCGCTGCCTTCGGAAAAACCCCTTTACTCCAATCTGTTTCCCTTTAAAAACCCCACATTTGAAACCCTCACCCTGCCTTTCCGCCTCCACCTGAAAAATATCTCCCCTATCCGCTCAATTTCCTTTAACTTCGAAAGCACAAAAATTTTGGTCCCCCCCCCTCGTTTATCTCACCCTAGACATTGCAACATCCTTTCTGTGGCCCTCCCGTCTAGCACTCTCCCCCCCTCCCAAACCCTCTTAAACCCGTGCCCGTCTGATTCACCCTCTCTCCTCGATACTCCCTGCCTCTCCCCTCCCGTCAATTTCCCTTTTACGGCCCTTTCCCCTTGCCCAAAGAATCCATTCAATTTTGTTTAAACCCTTTAAACCCACAAGGGTCTTTCTAACCATTCTCCCCCCTACATATCTCCTTAAACCCAGATACTCCCCTCACCCAATTTTCCGCTCCTAAAAGGGCCTTCTTCTTGCCCCTCCCCGTATCAACTCCTCACATAACCCTCTCCAAAAATTCTCCCCCTGCTTCCCCCATAAATCTGGAAATTTACCCCCAACCCCTCAAGGGCTCTCCCCCCCCCACCAGCCTCAAAATTAAAACCGGAAAACCCATCTCTTCCCGGGTTGGGCCTAAAAAACCAACAAAAACCCACCACCAGTACAACCCGGGGGGGGGCCCCAAAAAATGTTGCCCCCTCACCTTTTGTCTCCCTTCCCCCCCTTCCTTTTTAGAGTGTAAGCCCCCCGGGCCGGGGGCCTCTCTCCTTTGTACCCGTTTTTAGTTATTTTTAAATTTTTCCCCCTTTTTTACTTGTTTAACCCTTTTTTTGTAAGAAACCCGAATGAACACGCTCGGGAAACCCAAGGGCCCTCAAAAATAAATAATAATAAAATTAAAATTTTAAAAACGCTACAAACTCGTAATTTTTTGGGGGTTTCCTTATTGTTTTTGGGGGCAATTTTCATCCAGGGGTTTAAATTTAAATGTTGTTTTTTTTTTTTGTTGGGGACAAAAAAAAACCCTCTTTTCACCCCCAAAAATTTTCAAAATTTTTCCGTAGCTTTAAATTTAAACGAAGGGTTTAATTTAAAAATTTTTTTTCTTGGTTTTGTAGCGTTAAAAAAAACACGCAATTTTTTTAAACAAAGCTACAAAGCAAGTAACTTGTGGGGTTTCCAATTCTTTTGCGCAAATTACCCTCCAGGGGGTTTAAATTTAAACATTGTTTTTTTTTTCTTTGGTGAAAAAATAAACCCTCTTTTTCCCCCGCCCAAAAATTAAAAATTTTTCCCGTTGCATAATTCACAAGCGAAAGGGTTTAAATTTCAATTTTTTCTCTTGTTGTGTTTGCGTAGAAAAAAACGCCATTGTAACACGCTACAAAGCTGTAGGGTTTTTGGGGTTTCTCAAATTTTTTGGGGCAATTTTCCCTCCAGGGGGTTTAAATTTAAA